>JAVKPL010000883.1:0-15672 GCA_032173675.1 Gastrolobium villosum
ATTATTCAAGCCCAATAATAATTATTAAGGTCAATTATGGAATCATTCCCTAATTATCATAATTAATTCACTAATTACCTTAATTAGCGGTGCGGGTTCTTACATTCACCCCACCTTTTTAAGGATTTTGTCCTCAAAATTAGAAACATACCTGTCTCGAAAGTCGGGATACTGCCGGAGAAGCTCATCCTCTCGCTCCCATGTGCACTCCTCGGGACTACGCCCAGTCCACTGCACCTTGACCATCGGAATAGTCTTGCTTCTAAGCTGCTTCTCGCCTCGATCAAGAATCTTGAGTGGTCCGACGGGAGTCTTTAGGTTCTCCCGAACCTCCACATCATCCGGTTGCACCACGTGCGAAGGATCTGCTATATACCTCCGAAGCTGAGACACGTGAAACACGTTGTGGATGTTGGCTAAGTTCGGAGGTAAGGCAAGTCGATAGGCAACAGGTCCTACTCTACCAAGGATCTGGTAGGGCCTAATAAACCGCGGGCTCAACTTCCTCACTCCGAGTGCCCGTCCAACACCGGTGACAGGTGAAAGTCTCACAAACACGTGCTCACCCTCACTGAACTCCAGTGGACGATGCTTGACATCGTAGTAGCTCTTCTGGCGATTCTGCGCCTGCTTCAACTTTTCCCTGATCATCTGGATCTGCTGGGTAGTATCTTGGACAAAGTCCAAGCCAAATAGCTCTTTGTCTCCAACCTCGGACCAGCAAGTAGGAGTCCGACACCTCCTACCGTACAGCGCCTCGTAGGGTGCCATGCCCAGACTAGCATGAAAACTGTTGTTGTACGAGAATTCCACCAACGGAAGGTACCTATCCCATGTTGAACCCTGCTCTAACGTGCAAGCCCTCAACATGTCCTCCAATGTCTGGATGGTCCGCTCAGTCTGTCCGTCAATCTGAGGGTGATAGGCGGTACTCAATCTCAGCTGTGTACCAAAAGCTCCCTACAGCGCCTCCCAGAACCAAGATGCGAACTTCGGGTCCCTATCACTGATGATACTCTCGGGCACCCCATGAAGCCTCACAATCTCGCGGACATATAGCTTGGCCAACTGCTCTGTAGTGAAGCTCACCTTCACTGGAAGAAAATGGGCAGACTTGGTCAATCTGTCCACAATGACCCAGATAGAGTCACAACCAGCCTGAGTCTTCGGCAATCCCACCACGAAGTCCATGGAAATACTCTCCCACTTCCACTGTGGAATCTCAAGAGGTTGAAGTTTACCAGACGGTTTCTGGTGCTCAATCTTCACTTTCTGACATATAAAGCACTCTCTTTGCACTTGCGCCTCTTTAATCTTTTCCATCAGCTCATTAATCACTTTTGCTGTTTCCAACTCAAGTAGTGCGCCCCCAAACAAGGAGTTCACTCTCAAGTCTCTAAACTTTTCGATCACCTCATAGTCGCTCATCATCAAGCTGGATAAGCTCACGGATTTCCGACTCAAAGCATCGGCTACCACATTGGCCTTGCCAGGATGATACCTGAACTCAAAGTCGTAGTCCTTCAAGAACTCCATCCATCTCCGCTGTCTCATGTTCAACTCCTTCTGGTCAAACAGATATTTCAGACTCTTGTGGTCAATGAATACAGCAAACTTCATGCTAAACAGGTAATGCCTCCAAATCTTGAAAGCAAAAACAATAGCTTCCAACTCCAAGTCGTGAGTCGGGTAGTTCTCCTCATGAGGTTTCAACTGTCTTGAAGCATAAGCAACAACTTTTCCTTTCTGCATCAACACACAGCCTAACCCCTTTCCTGAGGCATCGCAATATAACTCAAACTGCTCCGCAGGATCGGGAAGGACTAACACATGAGCAGTAGTCAGTCTCTCCTTCAACTCCTGGAAACACTCCTCACACTCATGTGTCCACACGAATGGAGTCTCCTTTCGGGTAAGGCGAGTCATCGGTAGCACCATCTTGGAGAATCCCTCTATGAACCTCCTGTAGTACCCTGCCAAACCTAAGAAGCTTCTCACTTCTGTAACCGTCTTGGGCCTCTCCCAATCCATCACGGCCTCAATCTTGTTAGGATCAACTGCAACTCCATCAGCAGAAATCACATGACCCAGAAATTTCACCGCCTTGAGCCAAAACTCACATTTTGACGGCTTAGCATATAGCTTTTTCTCTTTCAACACTTGCAAACTAATCATCAAGTGCTCAGCATGCTCCTCCTCTGTCTTGGAGTAAATCAAGATGTCGTCAATGAAGACAATCACAAACTGATCCAGGTACGGCTGGAAGATCCTGTTCATGTAGTCCATGAACACTGCGGGTGCATTGGTGAGTCCAAATGGGATCACCAAGTACTCATAATGCCCGTACCTCGAGCGAAACACTGTTTTGGGACATCCTCCGGCTTTACCCGTATCTGATGGTAACCGGACCGGAGATCAATCTTGGAATATACGCAAGCACCCTTGAGCTGATCCAGCAAGTCATCAATGCGTAGAAGAGGATACTTGTTCTTCATTTTCACATTGTTCAACTGTCGGTAGTCGGTGCACAACCGCATAGTCCCATCCTTCTTTTTCACAAAAATAACCGGTGCTCCCCAAGGAGACACACTCGGCCGAATAAAATCTTTCGCTGAGAGCTCCTCAATATGCTTCTTCAGCTCTGCCAACGCCGGTGTCGACATCCGGTATGGAGCTAGTGAAATAGGCCCCACACCAGGGAATAAGTCAATGAAGAACTCTATCTCCCTCTACGGTGGAAACTCAGGAATCTCCTCGGGAAACACCTCGAGGAATTCCCTCACCACAGGAATGCCAGTGAGATCCTCCTGTGTCCCACTCACCAAACCTCCCAACATGACATAGCCAAATGCCCCTGCTCTCAAGGCCCTCCTCGCCTGCAGGATTGAAATGAACGGTGAGGAACTGGCTGTGGACCCACCCGGAGACATCACCACTCTCTTGGCACAGCAATCAATCAATACACAGTTTCTGGACAACCAATCCATGCCCAGAATAATCTCCAAGTTGGCCATCGACAATCCTATCAGATCTACCGAGAAATCACGGCCATCCCACTGAAACGCTACATCGCGATGGACAGTGGAGGTCAAACATTTTTCTCCGGTGGCGATGGTCACCCGCATCGGTGGAGAAAGCACATCACTGGGCAACTCAAGCCCCACAGCAATAGGGGTAGCAACAAAAGAGTGCGTTGCCCCGGAATCAAAAAGCACATCAACAGCTGAACCACCAATAGTAACAGTACCTCTGACCAGGTTCGGAGCTCTGTTCGACTGCTGACGATCAAGTGTGTATTCTCGCCCCGTAGTAGGTGGCACGGCTGGTGCCCCAGTAGGAACCATCTGCAATGGCACAGCCTGCACTGTAGCAACTCTCGCCGTCGGGCAATCTCTGGAATAGTGGCCCTCCTTGCCACACTGGAAGCATATCAGCTGGCCTGTAGCACACGGCCCAAAATGTGACTTCCCGCATCCCGAGCATCTGGGAGTAGGAGATCTCGCTGTGTTCCCCTGAGTAGAAGTCTTCTTAAACTGGTTTGGCGCTTGCTTAGCCGCCAACTGTTTGCCCTTGCCCTTGTTTCCAAACTTCCTGTCTCTCCAGGAAGCAGAACTACCAGTACCCTGTGGCACCTCAATCTTGGCCTTCTTGGCCTGACTCGCACTGCAGTAGTCCTCAATGTCACGGCACTGCTGTACCAAATTCCCGAAATCTCTCGAAACAGAACCAGCAAGATGTCCAGCAATGTCCTCATTAAGTCCCCTCCGGAACTTAGCAGCAAGAAAAACAGGAGTCGGTCTCGCCATGCGGAAATGAGCGAACTTGACCAGCTCATTAAACTTGGCCAGGTACTCGTCTACAGACAACGAGCCCTGCACCAACCGGTCAAACTCTCCCTGCTTCCTCTCCTGAGAGTCATAAGGAAAGTACTGACCCAGAAAACACTCCTCAAAGAACGGCCACGTCATCACACGACCCTGCATCTCGTAGATATGAGAAATGTTGGTCCACCACTCATGGGCCTCGCCCTCCAGCATGTAAGTGGCAAACATCAGCTTCTGCGGATCGGTACACTGCATGATCCGGAAGATCTTGTCCAACGCCTGTAACCATCTGGCAGCAGCAATGGGATCATAAGATCAGTCGAAAGAAGGTGGCTTATGCTTGCGGAAAGCATTCAGCCTGCGGTCGATCTCGTCACGATCCTCGGCAAATACGGGTATGGTCTGCAAGGCCCCCGTCAAATGACTACCCTCACCCATCTGACTCTGGGTGTCCTCCTGTTGACTAGGCGGAGGTGGAGGCGGTGGCGGCGGTGGAGGTGGTGGAGGACACTGGGCAGCAGTAGGACCAGCCCTCAACTCCTCCAGCATGACCCTCATCATAGTCATGTTGGCCATCCGGTTCTCCTCCAGAACCTCAGCATTGGCTCGCCGGTTCGCCTCTCTGATAGCGTCCAGCATCGCCTGGTTTGCCAACCTCGTGGCCTCCTGGTCGGCTAGTCGGGCCGCCTGCATCTTAGCTAATGCAGCCAGGATAGGATCCGATTGATCCTCGCTTGTACTAGGGTTCCTCCTCGGTGGCACCATGACTCTGCACAAGTTACACAAAGAATGAGTTGATCAGGCCCACGCCATGTGATCACATATGCATTATCATAATACACACCAATCAGAGAGAACACAAGGTAGACATGCAACGAAACATCCTAAGTTATTGCAATACATACAGGCTTTTCCCTAGAAAGTGCTCTGATACCATAAAATGTAACAGCCCGTGTTAACTCGGATTGTTAACATACTATCGTATTAAGCCATGCTTAATTAAAATGTGGAATAACTTTTTCTTTAATTCAATTATGACGTCATTAACCTTAGCCATCTTGGTTACTTAATCAATTTCATAGAATACTGCCTGTATGTAAATTGCAAGACAACTAACTGAAATACCTCGTGTATAATAGATAAGTGAGTATCTAAGTCACAGGACTACAACACATAGCCTGGACCAAAATCCTGATACATTAATACAACTCTAAATAAAGAAGACAATAACAAGTCTATGTGGCATGGACAAACCCCATGCTCACCAAATAAGGCAAAAATGCCCAATATCAGTCTCAGCATAATAATAATGGAAAACATAAACAGCAGTCAATTAACCAGCAACCATCATGTCAGTAAAGCACAGATAAATCTAACTCAGCTCTGGCCTCCTGCCACCTGAGCCCTCAACATTACCTGAACCTGAAATAAGCGTCCCCAAACGTGGGGTGAGATCTCTAAACAAGAAATCTCAGTAAGACAAGGGGTCCTCAAGGATCTTCCACCCCAAGCTCACTTACATGTGTAATATAAGTTCAAAAACAGTATTTACAATATAAGTTCCAAAACTATGCAGTGCAACAGATATTCATGCCATGTGTGTTTATACAATCAACTGGCCAGAGAAATGCAGGAATACGTCTATACCCACATAAGTACAAGGAACACCGCTTGCACCTCACCCACAGCCTCACCATCTTGTATGTTTCACATACTCAGGCTTACCATATAGGTGGACA
Organism: Gastrolobium villosum; assembly: GCA_032173675.1. Taxonomy (NCBI): domain Eukaryota; kingdom Viridiplantae; phylum Streptophyta; class Magnoliopsida; order Fabales; family Fabaceae; genus Gastrolobium; species Gastrolobium villosum. The sequence goes on from JAVKPL010000883.1 coordinate 5,564, forward strand.
TCACATGCATATCATAAAAGCACATTGCATATAATAGCTCAACAGCATTTCCAAAACATCAAAGCATGTAACATAGCATGCATAAATCACATCCCCATGGGACATGGTGGAACCACAACATGGCTAAGCCGAGGACACGAAAGCTTACCTTGCAAGCTAGCTATCCAAGCCAAGAGTCCGCACAAACTCAAAGTCCAAACACAGTAGAATCACAATCTGTTTTAGACCAATAATTATATCAATATTCATATTATAATATTTATAAATGTTAAAATAGACATCTTGAGGTTTCCAACGATATACTTTATGTCTCAATCGGAGTTGTATAACTCCGGTTATGTTTTATGCAAGGTTCTTACAACAAGCTGAATTTCCAGCAATGGGGGTCGCGATTCAAACATAAACTCAGAGAAATCCAATTATCCAATGGATCTGAAAATTTACAGGGTTGTAGCCCTATTTGTTAGCTTCACATAGGTCCAAACTTCACTCAATTTAGAGCTCTGTAGCTTGAGATATCGTAATTTTACTAAACTAGGTCGCTGTTGTCTCGCGAAGTTTTCGATTACTGCATTTTCCCAGAAAAGTATTCGAATACGACCCGAAAAGTATTCGAATACTTCTTCGACAGAATGCAGAAAACTGAGTTTTAAAGGTAAAATCGACCTCCAATGATCCAAACTCGATCTGGACTCCAAGAACTCCTTAAACAGATGTTTATTAACATGCTATGAACCCAGAAACACATTCCTTTTATCAAATGGTTCAAGTTACGATTTTTAATTGTTTAAACAAGCTTAAAATCATCAAAAGACAAAGAGGTGTTCATGGTATACCTCTAAGCTCCAAAAATCCGAAAATGAGACAGCAAGGAGGTCTCCAATACAGCACCTAGATTCTGACTTCACCAAAGAACGAAAATGTCCAACAAGCTTGGACCTTTCATCATCAAAATGGTTCCTTGAAGCACTAAAGGTTGCTTCTTGGACCTTAAAATGCCATGATCATGACCTCCACTCTTCTCACACAAAGAACTCAGCCCCCACAGCCATACACAGTAGCTAGACACTCTCCCAAAGGTCACTCCTTACTCTCACCAAGCACAAGCGCACTCACCCTAGGTGTTAAAGAGAAGAATGGTGAGGGAAATGGTCTCAAATTCAAGAAATGGTGAAGGAGAAGGCAATGGGACAGTAACCACTATGCAGCCACCCAAGGGAGTCACGTAGAGGCTGGAGGTTTGTCTAGGGTTTTGTGCAAAATGCACATATATAGCCACTTAAGTCATAACACGCAGTATTAGCCTTAATAGCAACGCAAAAGATCTTGACCCCAAACTTTGGAATCTAGACCTACACATTTTTCTAGGATTTGTCATATTTTTATTTTATTTTTCGGAGCACCTTTCCGGTACGCGCTTTTCCATAGCCAGTATCAGTTCTTGCATCAGATTACATTATTTTGACTTGAAACTTTTTTTACAAGTCCTACATAATATTCTAGTAATTATCATGCATTCGTTATAATTTTCCGGGATACTTTTCCGGTACGCTTTTATACCGGGTAGCAGAACCGGTATCTGCGCTTTTCTTCCGAAAAGCGACTTTCAGCATTTTTACCCACTCAATATAATTATTCAAGCCCAATAATAATTATTAAGGTCAATTATGGAATCATTCCCTAATTATCATAATTTATTCACTAATTACCTTAATTAGCGGTGCGGGTTCTTACAGAACTTCTCTTAGAGGCACACATGTAAACGTTCAAATTTATCTATCGATTGTGCATCATTAAATTTACTTCTAGATGTGTACAATGTCAAATTGTCAATAGAACTTTTTTGTTGTTGACAAAATCGATATGACATGATCAAGGTTGACCTAGAGTTAAATATAAAAAATCAAGCCCTTTTAGATTTTATAAAAGAATTATTACAAGTTTGTTCTTTTAACTTTTCAATATAAAATTTTTTTAATCAAATTCTTCGGCTTGTTAATTACTTGCGGCATTGGACTGGACCATGGGTAACTCCAAAACATGAAACCAACTTATGCATAAAACAAAGCTAAATCCAATTTTTCTAGCTTTCAGTTGTACCATCCTGGGCTTTCTTGTATGGCTTTTTGGGGTTCGTGACTCGTTCACAAGATGGTCATCTTCTTTTAAAGCAAAATAAGACATGATAAAAAAAATATGTACCAAGAAAAAACATGAAATAATAATATAATATTATGGGTTTGAAATAATAATATAATATTATGGGTTTGTCATTTCGGGGCGAAAATCATGGTATTTTTGTAATTTTAATTTATTTCAGGGTTATAACAGTCTTTATTATTCTGATTTTTTAATTTTTCAACCCCAAAATGACGTTGTTTCGATGAACATTAGACAAAGTTGTCTAAAGTAACATTATATACTTTTTTCCCTAATATTATTCATATGGAGTGGTCCAAAAATATAATCGTGCTTGTATTTTTTTTTTAAAGGACTAGATGTCTTGCAAACTCATTTTTTCTTTTTGGTAAAATTGCAAACTCATTTAAATGTAGTTTTACAAGTCAAATTCATTTAATCTGCATGTTAAATAAGTTTTGGGTCGTTAACCTATATATATATATATATATATATATATATATATATATATATATATATATATATATAAACTATTTAGATTACCATAAAAAAAACTATTTAGTTTTTTTATTTTTCGAGTAGTTTTCTTGTCTGATAATCTTCAAAAAAAACATCTTGACATTCAAATGATTCCAATGCCAACTAGTTTTCTTACACACATGGCATGCAATTTTGGAAAAAATACTCCATGTCTGTAATTTTTCAATATTATTTTGATAAGAAATTATCTCGGTAAGAAAAAAAGAAAAGAAAACCCTAAGTAATGATTTGGCACATCAACCTATTAACTTGTGAGATAATGTAAGCCAAGTTTAAGTTGACACTTTAGAAGCCCATTGGTTCTACTTATTTATGACCCGTTATGGTGGACTAATGCAAATCGGGCCGTCTAGTTTACCCTCATTTAATATCAAAGTTTATGTCGGGCTAGGTCGGGTCAAATATATTAATGTGAGATGACAAGTTGCCAACTCACTATTTAGGTTGGGTCAAATACCCTTATTTATGACCCGTCACGCTCCACAACATCACGCTCTTCAGGTGCTGCATCACTATTCATTGAGGCCCAGTTAACCTTCCTTCTATTTGATCTGATATCAGGACAGATTGAAATGAAAGCACTGAAGTAAACTAAGCCACATTCATTAATATAACTTTGGGGGGGGAAACTATCCTGCCTAGCTACCGCTTATCCTCGTTCATGAATAAATCAGCAATAAAACTACATTTATTTAGAGATGTTTAAGTGCAAGATACCTAGCATGCAGTAAGCAGGCATGTTCTAATTCACATTGAAAGCTTGCTTAGATATTTCCCAAAACTAGAAAAAAGCACCTTCAACAAATCACTACATAACTCTTACCTTCTCCATCCACATGGATGCTTCGCTTCCACCTTCAAGCACCATTGAATGTGAAAATCTAGGAATCTTCTCAATTTCCAAAATCTAGCAAACATATGACGATAACATAATCAAGTAAGCAATTCGCACAGCCAAAATTAAATAAGTGAAACATTCAACTTCCCGACAAACGTGTCAAGACTCCAATCAATGTAACATCCACAAACATGAAAGCTTAGAAAGAAAAAGAAAAAGAAAAAAGCAGACGTAAAGTGAGTGCTAGAGTCTATAAAGCTGAAAAAAAGTTTTGGGAATTCTTTCTTGAAAAGTACTATTTCTATATATCTACAAACTAAACAGCCACTAAAAGCTCATATATCAGCTGTATAACTCATAAAGGTGTAAATTATATATATACATGAATGCAACACCTAAAATTTACCTACCTCTGTAAGAGCCACAAAGTGTTTGTATCTGAACCAGTGACATCGTAGAGGGAATGTTGCAACCAATGAACAGCAACAGCTTCAGTCTTGCTAACATTCAGGGTCAAGGTTCCCAACTTTTTCAGCAACGTGAAGGAACTCAAAGGGAAGGCCAAGTTTATTTACAAAATCAGATAAAAGCAACCAACTCTCCAAAAAACCTCAAGTTATTAGGTCAAGACTGATAAATAATTTAAAATTTTATATCATTTTTAACACTATGTACTAATTGTAGCATTACAAACCTGCTGAGACAACCTATGTGAACCAATAGAAAATATTAACATATTATAGAACAAATGAACACACAAGTAAGATTAAAAGCAAGAAAAAGAGGAAAAACTACAACAAATCAAGAAACGTTATTAAGTAAATCTAACTCAAGGTATAGTAGTGCTTCAACTTAACGTGATGTTATTCAGAACTAATCATTTATCCACTCATTTGCATCTTAAGCTTTAGCCTAATAGTACAAGCACAACAATAAATCTGAATGAACTTGACAACATGGCAGCACTACCTCTGACATGCATGGTTGCACACTCTTCACAATACCAGGAAAAGAAAAATGAAAGTGGAAGGAGACTGTTACGACTCTAGATAATCGCAAAGTAAGAATCGCAAGAATAGGGGAAAGAGGAGGAAGAAAAGGGGGAAAAAAAGAAAGAAAAGGAAAGAACAATTCTTTATTGATTAACATGAAAAAGTACATGGACACAATTCAAGAGCAAGCTCTTCACAAGGGGCACTCCCCTTTATAATGAGAGACTTCTCAGTCAATTCTACAATTGTAACAGCCCGTTACGTACCGGTATTGTTAACATTAATTATGATATTAAGCGCAGTTACAATCACAGTAATTGAGTTAATTAAATTACGGGAAACTTTTTTCTATTAACACTTTCCTTTTAGTAAACATTAACCTTTCCGTAATCAATTAAAACAACACTATCATTGTAAATGCAATTCGCGGAATCATTCAGTTTACTAACATCTCTAATCTTTCTTTTAACTCAACTCATTTAAACTTATCAAGTTACTCTCACATCTTGCCATGTTGTAGTCCTGTACATTAGCTACGCGTGGTTTCAAACCGCGCACCATTTGGAGTTCTACAGACTAAGTTAGGCCCTTTTATTTTAGTCTAGAAAAACATGGTTTTCAACATTTTCACTATGGTAATCGATTACCAGGGGGTGGTAATCGATTACCCAAGGTACCAAAATGAGGCAGTAGCCAATTTTCAATCCCCTGTTCTCTGGTAATCGATTACCAAGCTTTGGTAATCGATTACTGCACTAGGTAATCGATTACCAAGGCTCTGGTAATCGATTACCAGGCAGATAGAAGCAAGAATTTCGTCCCCTGTTGCATGTTAATCGATTACCATGCTTGGGTAATCGATTACTATGCAGCAAATATAACAGATGACAGCTTTTTAAGTCCAAAAAGAGTTGTGTAATCCATTCCTAACACCTTAATACTCCACACAAACCTTACACATACCCTAATGTAGGCTCTAGGCCCTTCCATCATGCATTTTCATTATAGATTGCATCCTTTACAAAGTCCTTAAGATAATGACCATTTACATCATGAATGGACCATTTACAACATAAATGTGCCAAGGCCTCAAATGCAATAAATGTGGTAATGGACAAGTCCCATGCTCACTCAAAATATACAATTCATCCATGGCATGAATATAAAGCAATAAATAAGACTTAGAACATAATCATGAACACTACAAAAGCATGGAAATCACATCATGCAATATGTTCATGACCTAAGTCTCAAAACACTAAATGACATGCTATGTGCACTCCATAGACTCCTCCAAAATGTCATGCTAGCACCATGCACCGCATGCAACCGCTATCCACTAAGCGGGCTTCTTGCCCGAAGCTCCTCCTGGCTCATAATGCCCTGAAATGATGTCCCCCAAACACGGGGTGAGATATACAAATATATCTCAGTAAACCAAGGGTACTAGAGGCTTTCTCCACCCCATGGCTCACTCAATGTGCAAATATAACATTATACAATATGCATGACATACAATATTACCAACAACTGGAGACAAACCGAGAACATCCACAATTGGATTTACGTTCAAGGACTCCATCATATAACTCCCGAGACCTTCCTGGTGCCTCTCCCATGGTTGAGACGACTCCATGGCAAAACCCAACTGGAACTCCTCATGAGCCCTATCCAGCAGAAGTCCCACGTTTGGATCATCCTGGTGCCGCTCCCAGAGTCGGCCCCACGGTAAAACCCGACTGGAATCCCCAGCGGAATTATCCAGCGGATGTCCAAACCAACACACGTCAACTGGCCAATGACCAAACAATTTCACACATAACAAGCAATATGGCATGAAAGCACATAATCACACAATGCTATAAACACAAAATCCAACCACAACCTTCCACTAGGCGTGGTGGAGCACACAAGGGATTAAACCCCAGTTCCAAGGGTTTACCTCAACACTAACAGTGCCGTTCCACACGTACACTTCCAATCGATCTTCCACAATCACGTCCGTGTGAGGCACCCTACAATGATCAACAATTTTCCACATTACACAAAACCTCAATTTCATGAAATTTCACTAATTTTTCCTAAGTTAAACATCCCACTTTTTCACCTAAATTTTTCATGGCATTTCTAGCTCACACACATCATTCTAAGGCATTTTCTTCTAATAGCATTTTTCCATTTGGGCTCTCTATCATCACACATCTAAGATTAAAGACTTAGAGTACATATTTCTAGATCTACAAAATCAACCGTAAAAATACTACAAATATACTCACAATCTATGCTTGACACTCCACCAAGCAAAGGAAGATCCAAAAACTTCAAAAACACCAAGAAACCCCAAAATTCGAATCTGAGTTTGCTCCTAAACACCCCAAGGAGATGATTTCAAGGCTTGGGAGTATCACCAATGGCTTTAGAAGGTGCTTTACAATAAATTTCAACACCAAAACCAAGTGATTTGGTTGAGAAAATCTCAAATGGTGAAGATGAGGAGAATGGGTGTGTTTTGTGAAATGAAAGGGAAAGCCACGGGAGAAGAAAGAAAAAGGGAAGAGAGAGGGCGTGGGGTGTGGTGAGGGCCAAGTGGGTTTTGGTCCCGCGGGTCCCACACGCGATTTAACTTTAATCCCGTCACTAATTTGCCTATTCACTCAATTTTTCGCCCTGAGTCCGTTTCCAGCATTATTTTTGTCATATGAAATCTCCAACTCAATTTTTATGCCTAAGAATACATGGTTGGTCATTTACCATTTTGCCCTTTTCGCCCATTTTGGCCTTAATTCTCGGATTCTCACTAATCCATCGGCTTTAATATCACATTATAATTCAAAACACACATTTAAATTTATGAGGTGTTATATTCACCCCTCCTTTTAGAAATTTTGTCCGCAAAATTAAATCATACCTGCCCGTTAACTCAGGATACAGCCGGAGAATGTCGTCCTCCCACTCCCAAGTAGCCTCTTCAGGTGTGCGGCCTTCCCACTGAATCTTCAGCATGGGAATAACTTTACTTCTCAATCTCTTTTCACTGCGGTCCAATATTGCAATAGGACCCACGGGAGTCTTCAAGTTCTCCCTGATTTCAATATTATCCGGTATCACCACATGTGATTCATCCGGAACATAACGCCGCAACTGCGACACATGAAAAACATCATGTAGATTGGACAATTGAGGGGGTAAGGCAAGCTGATAGGCCACCAATCCGACTCTTTTCATGATTTGATACGGTCCAATGAACCGTGGACTCAGCTTCCTCACACCCAACGCACGGCCAACACCGGTGACCGGAGATAATCGTACAAAAACATGGTCACCTTCCTCAAATTCTAGCGGTCTATGCTTATTGTCATAGTAGCTTTTCTGCCGATTCTATGCCTGTTTCAATTTTTCTCTGATCATTTCTATTTGCACTGTTGTTTCCTGCACAAAATCCGGACCAAATCTTTCTTTATCGCCTACCTCAGTCCAACAAGTGGGAGTACGACACCTCCTCCCATACAATACCTCATACGACGCCATACCCAGACTGGAGTGAAAACTGTTATTATAAGAAAACTCCACCAATGGCAAGTACCTATCCCAAGCAGTACCCTGTTCCAATGTGCAACCTCTCAGCATATCCTCAAGTGTCTGTATGGTCCTTTCAGTCTAACCATCAGTCTGTGGGTGATACGCAGTGCTCAGTCGAAGCTGAGTGCCAAAAGCCTGCTGTAAAGCTCCCCAAAAATGTGAAGTAAACTTTGGGTCCCGATCACTGACAATGCTAATCGGTATCCCATGGAGTCTGACAATCTCCTTTACATACAACGTAGCCAACTTCTCAGTGGTGAAATCCACTCGTACTGGTAGAAAATGTGCAGACTTCGTGAGTCGGTCTACAATAACCCAAATCGAATCGTAACCAGCCTGAGTTCGAGGCAATCCAACAACAAAATCCATCGAAACACTCTCCCATTTCCATTCTGGTATATCCAGTGGCTGAAGTAGCCCAGCAGGTTTCTGATGCTCTATCTTTACTTTCTGACAAACCAAACACTTAGACACGTACTCAGCAACATCCCTTTTCATACCAGGCCACCAGAACTTAACTTTCAAATTTTGGTACATTTTTGTGGCACTTAGGTGGATAGCATATTGACCCTTACGGGCCTCCGTCATAACTTCCTCTGCAAGTTCCTTGGGCAGAACAATCCTTTCCTGATATAATAATAATCTCTGTTCATTAACAGCTATGCCATTCTGGCCTTTCAAATATTTAACACTTTCATTCCGAATTTGAGTCTCTTTAATCTTCTCGTGTAGCTCGATCTCAATCCGAGTCAACTCCATATCACACATTCTCCTTACAAAGAAATCCGTTATTTTCATGTCCCGAAATTGCTCAATCACTTCATTGTCCCACATCATCATATAAGATAAATTGACAGACTTCCTACTCAACGTATCTGCCACAACATTAGCCTTTCCCGGGTGATATTTCAGCTCAAAGTCATAGTCTTTTAAGAATTCAACCCATCTCCGCTGCCTCATATTCAGCTCCTTCTGATCAAACAAGTATTTCAAGCTTTTATGATCACTGAACACAGCAAATTTCATCCCATACAGAAAGTGCCTCCAGATTTTCAAGGCAAACACAATAGCAGCCAGTTCTAAGTCGTGCGTCGGATAATTCTCTTCATGCGGCTTTAACTGTCTGGACGCATAAGCAATCACTTTTCCTTCCTACATTAGTACGCTCCCTAAACCTTTCTTAGAAGCATCACAATATAGAACAAACTCACCCTCCGAATCAGGTAGAGTTAGCACAGGAGCAGTGGTCAACTTCTCTTTTAGTAACAGAAAACAGTCTTCACATTCCTGGGTCCACACAAAAGGAGTATCCTTTCGTGTCAATCGGGTCAACGACAGAACCATTGCAGAAAATCCCTGTATAAATCGGCGATAATAACCAGCAAGCCCTAGAAAACTTCTAATCTCAGTCACAGTCTTAGGTCGCTCCCAGTCGCTTACCGCTTCAATCTTGCTTGGATCCACTGCAACACCGCTTGCAGAAATAACATGACCCAAAAATTGCACCTCAGATAACCAGAATTCACACTTAGATGGTTTAGCATATAGTTTCTTATCCTTCAACACCTGCAACACAGTCCTCAAATGATCGGTGTGCTCCTCCTTACTCTTAGAATAGATCAAGATGTCATAAATAAATACAATTACAAACTAGTCCAAATACGGTTTAAAGATGCGATTCATATAATCCATGAACACCGCAGGGGCATTAGTAAGCCCAAAAGGAATCACTTGATATTCAAAATGTCCATATCTGGATCGGAAAGCTGTTTTAGGTACATCCTCCGGTTTAATCCGAATCTGGTGATATCCGGACCGGAGATCAATCTTCGAAAACACACAGGCATCTCTCAACTGATCTAATAAGTCATCAATGCGCGGCAACGGGTACCGGTTCTTAATCGTCACTTTATTCAACTGTCGGTAGTCAGTGCACAATCTCATGCTACCATCCTTTTTCTTCACAAATATCACCGGTGCTCCCCACGGAGACACACTCGGCCTAATAAAATTCTTTGCAG
>JAVKPL010000884.1:0-15602 GCA_032173675.1 Gastrolobium villosum
AGGAGTAGTGAGGGGGTTCATCAGTGCCTCTGCCATTTCCAACTTATTCGGGATGTCTTTAATTGCATCATTAGCGAGTTAAGCCAATTTGGAAAAGAGATTTATCCAGAATGCCACTTCATGCCTATATGCATCGATGGTTTCATCTTGCCCTCCAATGTAATCCGTTAGCCTTTGTACTTCTTCTTGCTCCCTCCGAATTGAATCTTGGTACATCGCAATCACTTTCCCTGTACATTATTTTTCTCTTTTTAGTCTGTCTTCATATTCTGCAACTTTCATCTCCATTAGCTGCCTCGTCTCTGCCATTTGCCTCTTTGAATCTTTGTGCTCTACACTAGAATTTCTTAGTAGTTCTTCAAGTTGGGTGCTTTTAGCAATGACCTCATCTCTTTCCTGACTCCGGAGGCTTAACTCCTTGTTTGCTGCACGAAGGCACCCCTTAGTTTTTAGCACATAATTTTCCTCAATTTTTAATCTTTTATCAGCTTCCTCAAGGGTATGATTTTTCCTCTTATTTTCTCGCTCCAAGGCCTCGCACTTTTGTCTGGCTCCCTTAAGCTCTTCTTCTATCTTCTTCTTCTCTTCTTCAACCCTCATCAATTTTTCTTGTATTTCTCTTACTTCTTCACTATCGTGGGAGGTAGGCATTGATGATTCATCATTTGCAGTGACTGTCAGAGCTTGGAATGGTAGTTTAACATCTTGTGCTCGACCCGTAACCCATTGATAGTAGCTACTTTGGGCTCCACAACTTTTAGTCTTCAAATCTTTACCCTTTCTAATGACATTATTCCAAGCATTTCGAACCCTTTTGAGATCCTCATTATGTGTCGGGCCCATATCATAAAGGACGAATGAAGTTATCATGTCCTCCGTAGGAGCCTCTCTCATAGGATAACCGAGTTGTCGTTGCGCCAAGGATGAGTTGTAACTGATACACCCTCTGGTACCTATGAGAGGCACGTTAGGGAAATCCCCACATTGGTAGATGAAAGTTTCTCTCTCAACCCATCGAGGATACCATCGAATACTCTTTTCATCCAATTGTGCTAAAATTATAGCCCATTCATGGCCACTCTTGACTCCTAATTGATATCTTTGAAACTCAGTGCTAAAATTATAGCCCATTCACGGCCACAAGAGTTAGACGTTTTGTCTTCTTCAACATTCGACCCAAGACCTTCAAACTTTCTGTATCAGGCTTCTTTACTTTCAGCTGCAAAGTCTTTCTCAACACAGGCGATGTTTCCTTACTGCGATGTGATCCCATGCTACCCTCCATCAATGATACTCACAATCAAACTTTGAACTCAACGTTTCACTAACAAACTTCCCTGGAGGAGTCATGATATTCAATGTGGGATGTTAAAAATGCCAAAATGATGCAAGATACAAAAGAAAATTTTTTTTATAACCCTTTTTTTAATTTTTTTTTAAAAAAATTAAATAAAATAAAAAAAATAAAAAAATGCATATTCCTAAAATGCTTCGTTATGCAAGATGCATGAATATATGGAATAGAAGTTTATGGAGCGATGATTTTGAAATAGTGTAATCATGCGAGAATGGAAGTAAAGAGTGAAAAGTAAATACGCTCCTCTTGTGTCTTAGATTGGTTTATTGGATAGTCAAAAGAATGGAAGTAAAGAGTGAAAAGTAAATACGCTCCTCTTGTGTCTTAGATTGGTTCATTGGATAGTCATTTAGCGAACACTTCCATTTGGTGGTTTTATGACTCTAAGTATTCTGGTTACCAAAGTTAAGATCTCATGTCAAAAGAATAGCCAAATAGGATGTACATCCAAAATGACTATAGTTTCGAAAGAGTCACGCTCTAGCCGAGGTTTTCGTGATAACCAAACAGGATGTACATCCAAAATGGCTACCACTACACAACCTCTCTCCTATCTCAAGTTTCACTCAGACGCGGGTACAGGGCCTCACTCGTTCGTGTGTGATCAAAGTGTAGGTGATGTGTGTGGAGGGAGCATACAAACCTTCACGTAAACCCTAAACCTACCCAATCTGCAAAATAATGGAGACCAAGCATATTCTAAAATTGAAACCAATAATCGCATACTTTACATACATATAAGAAATAAGAATAAACAACAATCAAAATTAGAGGAGAATAATGAAACAAAAATAGCAAATGAAAAAGGGAGCAAAATATATAAAAGCTATTAATAATTTGCACAATTAATTAAAACAGGCTTGACTCCCTAGATCTCCCCAGCGGAGTCGCCATATGTAACTACCCAAAATTTAAAAATTAAAAACAATGGAGTCGCCACCAATTTTATTTACTTTGGAAAAATTGGAAAACCTTTTATTGCAAACTGGTCTTTTAAAATTATAGATCAAAGGTTCGGGAGTCTAATTATGCGCAAGGAAGGGTGGAAACTTGATCCCACTGCACCTCTGACACATCCGTTTTAAAACGGTTACCTTAAATTAGTTGTGCGAGTTATTAATAGCTTTTAAAAATATTTGCTTTTTCCCCTAAAATATGAATATGATTAAGATAAATAATTTATTAAACTTTATTTTAGCTTGACGGAAAGAGTTCAGCTCCGACGTATCCTCAGATGCAGTGAGGAATTCAAAGCTGCGTTGTTTACGTGTTGGCTAATTTTAATTTTTAAGAAAAAAACAATTTTTAAATAAATTCACTTGAAAGTATTGGGTGTAAAGGTTTCGGATTACCAAGTTGTCACAACTAAAATAATCCGAGATATTAATTGTGGGATTAAAAAGCTGTCACAACTCAGTTAATCCCTCTAAAAAATTTCTTCTTCATTACAGCCGATTTTAACTTAAAAAAAACAATTTTAAAAATATTCATTTGGAAGTTTTGGATTTAGAGGTTTCGGATTACCAAGTTGTCACAACTAAAATAATCTGAAATGTTAATTATGAGATTAACAAGCTGTCGCAACTCAGCTAATTCTCATTTTATTTGATATCCGATTAATTCTGAAACCCATATACCCCAAGTAATCTAAAGTGACTAACATTATTTTTCTGTTTAAAAGGAAATCCATAATCACCGAATTTCCATTTTTATTTTTTTTATAATAAAAAATATTATTTTCCATTCGTCATTATGATTTTGTTTCAAGGAGAATTTTATTATGCTTGTGAGAAGTCATATGTGGCATTGGCGAGTGATAATGAAGTGGGCAGAGAGAACAAGCTTTATTCTTCATTACGTTACAGCTCTTACGTTTAATAGTCTTCCTCTTTTATTATATATAGGGGAAAAAAAGATAAAATAAAATAAAATAAAAAAACGAAGCCCAAACTTTGAAAAATTTGAAAACAAACATTGCAATTTTACCTTTTATACTATCATTATTATATCCATGCCTTAGCCATGTTTTGTTAGAAATATAATAAAAGAACATGGCGAAGGGCTGTCGGTTCCTAAACATGACTTAAGAAATTCAAAATAAAAGCAACTAAAGAAACTTAGCCTTAGCCATGCTCTTTACACTAGCAATGACTTTAAAAAGCTTGAACATAAGAAACGTGTAAGCAAATAAAGCAGAAACATAAACTAATAAGCAACAAAGTCATGAAATGACAGCTCTCTAAACCCTGTCAGTTCCAAAGCATGGTGAAATAGAGAGAAGGGTACATAGTTTCGGCCAACAGAGGAAAAAGTAGGGTGGTGACCGACAAGATTCTTTTTAGCTCCGATCTCCATATATTTTTTTGTGTTATTCTCATCTTCAATATGCCACGTTTTTACTCCAGTTTCTGTTTTTATATATTTATTTATTTTGAAATTTTTTTTAATGGTACCATGTCTGATTATTGTCCTTTGTTCTTTAATGAAAGGTACCCCATAAGTCAATGAAGGAACATGCCACTTAGAGAAGCTACATCATTGGGAAGAAAAAAACGACACCAACATGCACTGTTAAAATAATAATAAAAGGAATGCTCAGCTAAGCAAAGCCACGATACCCATTCATACTGTTACAAACTAATGAAAGAAGCATTGTTGGTTACCAAAATTTGAAAATAGAAGCTTGAAAACAAACAGACATATACATACATACATACTTTCGAATAAACAAGGATTTTTTTTCTGGGCTCAGGGATATGATACTCATATAGGTATGAGGACAAAAAAAATGAAGGGACTGAAGAACCTAAGTTCGAGATCACTGTGAACCGAGGAGCTTGGCAGAAAGGTTGAGCGCAGGTCACTCACAGGTTGAAGGCGTGCAGCGGTAAGCAAAAAAAAAAAAAACTTCCTTCCTGGCTCCCTCACGGAATAGATCCCTCGGCGCTAAGCATAAGTCACTCGCTCATGGAATATCAGGCGCCTTCAGGCTTTCTGGAACCCTTTTCTTCCTTTCTTTCTTATGGTGTTTATACTCTCTATTTTTTCCTTCCAATATTTATAGCATAATGGATTGCAAACTCTTACTCCTATCTCATCTTTCCCTCCATTGTTTATTCTTTCTTCCTTCCCTTCTTTTCTCTATTTAAGACTGAAGAAGAAAAAAAAAAACTGAACCCACCCCCCCAGAAAACCCTAAGTCCCCTTTTTATAATTAACGACGTTTGTTTTTTCTGGATGGCCTCCTTCTATTTATTTAGTTTTTGCTTTGCTAGCAGTATCCCTTTGTATTTTCTGTGCCATGCTTATAAAATTTGTGCTGAAGCCTTTATCTTTTTCTCCCACTTTCTTCTCATGCCTTATTTAGGCTAAACCCCAAATCAATTCTGGTCATTTTGCTCTTGGCGGACAGACAACTCCTGATTCTCTTGTTGTATATGCAGGTAAGGCGTTTACTTTCTTCAACAGAGGCGTCTTTGCTTTCTTCAACAGAGACGTGCCAGAGGGAACTTGCAGCCATCTTTGTTGGACATATCTTTTTCAACTTTCCCTTCTTGCGTTTATTACTTTTTCTGGATAAGATAAGGGTGGTGTCTATAAGCTGAATTTAGCAATTTTTATGGTTGAGATTTACAGCTTTATCAATGTTGAATTGGACAATTATCACCAATGTTGCTCAACTATTATCCGGCACCTTCACTTGCTGAGCTATTACTTTTATTTATTTATTTATTTATTTTTTTTTGTCCTGTGTTTGTTATTTTTGGAATAAAATAAATAAATAATAATAATAATAATAATAATAAATGGTGTTCACACTTATTATGAGATGAAAGAAGAGCAACGAGAGAAAGACGAGTAATTAGAGAACGAGGCGTTATTACAAGACAAAAGAAGAGAAA
The DNA here is from genome assembly GCA_032173675.1 of Gastrolobium villosum. Classification (NCBI taxonomy): domain Eukaryota; kingdom Viridiplantae; phylum Streptophyta; class Magnoliopsida; order Fabales; family Fabaceae; genus Gastrolobium; species Gastrolobium villosum. The sequence goes on from JAVKPL010000884.1 coordinate 5,260, forward strand.
GAAGGGAAAAAACAAATAGGAGTAGGATAAAATTCTGATTCTCATTCACCATCTGTTTTCCAATACAAGCAACATGTATATATAGGATTATAACCATGAATGACGGAGTGATGTGATGATTACAAAATCATAAATATAAACAATTACATCATTAATGCTAGCGGGTACAAAGATCAAAATTCAAGTCATCCATAAATTAATATTTTACAACAATCTTATCTAATTAATGAGGAAAACACATTTTGTATATGCAAGTTATTAACTAATCATTGAATAAATGTATTTTACATTATTTTCTACCCAAATTAAACGGATCCTTTTGATTCCAGTTTATATAATCAATTGTTTTTGTTTGTATATATATACCGAATCGACATGCCCACTTTTTCTTGTTATATTTTAATTTCTAATTTGTTTTTTTTATGGTCAAGAATTTACACCTAGCTAGTCATGTTAATGGTCAATAGAAAATATATTCTAATATAAAAAACGAGTCAATTGAAGTTTTTGACAAAATAAAAAAATAAAACAATATGCTCAATAGGCCGGTGGAAACCGGGTTCGATTCATACCAAATACACATTTGAAAAAGAATTGAGAGATTTAATTGTAACTAAACCCTAATTCTGATTAATATCATAACCAATTCAAATAAGTAAAATTTGTAGAAATATTAAAAGACCGTCTTGCCTTAAAAAAATAATTAGGGTAAAAAAAAAAAAAAAAAAACATAAAATATCATTCACCTTGCCGTTGTACACGACTAGATGATCAAATCTATAACGCCTTTAAAAAGACCTTTGTGATAACCATGCTTAATTATTATCTATTTGAGGACTTGAAGATGGTCAATTTGCTTGGAAGTTGGGTAGTTCCTTCACTTTCCCAACAGGATAACCAATTGCAAGCATTATTCCTTGAAACCATGGATGCATTCTTTTTTGCAACTTCGAAACCGTATACACATGGTTCATGAGCTTAATTTATATGGTTAAGACAAAAAAAAATTATAAGTTTTTGTTAAGGAATTTAACATTCTTGATGGGATAATTTTTTTTTTCTCATTTCTCTTCTGTTCTCCTCATTCCTGAATCGCTAGCAAAATCCCTTAAGTATTTTAAGACTGGGTCTTCCTTATGCCTTAACAAAGTCTAAAATATATTTGCCCCATGTTTTCCTTTCGCTTGAACAGACAAGAATTGTTATCAAACATTTTAATAGAATATTACCATTCAAGGAACACCATATAACAACTAGGTTTTATAATTCTTATGTAATATGAGAATTGAAATCTTATGTTGTAGAGATAAAAAATATATGGGACCCATGTATTAAAAAAAAATTTGTATAAGACCCACATCAGCACAAAAATCAAAGGATATGTAGGAAGATTTCAATTCTTATGCTAATTGAGAATTATAAAACCCTAACAACTAATGACTAAATTAATGAACGACTTTTTAGCGAATGGGGACCTGCTGAGTTACTTTTCTTCTCTTTGCCCCCAATAGGGTGCGCATCCACCCAGAACTACTACAGCTTTAACCCACTAGGCTCAAGTCCATTCGCAATTGTCTTTTTAGAGAAAACAAAGTTTCGTTGACGTGTGGTAACTGCTAATTGGTTAAGCTTTTACCAATTGTCCTCACGTTGCCGTCTATTATAATTCTTTGGTAGTTGGTTCTAGTTAAATAACAAATCATGTTTTTATAAAAAAAAAATAAAAATAAAAAAATAACAAATCTTGTCACATATTCTACGTTCTGTGATTATTAATCAAAATAAATTTTTTATTACCAAATAAGTATAAACTCGTTTAGAAACTTCGAAAATAAATATTATTATTTAAAATACTGAAATTATCCCATCAATATTTAGTTGTAAACTAATTTAAAACTAAAACTTGAAGGGATCATTTTTATTATATATATTTTGAAATTAAATAACATATACATTTTCAGATAATTAAATTTAGGGAAAACTTTAATAATAGTTCTAAGGTTTTGCTTTAGAATCAAAATACCTCTATTTTTTATTTTATTTTTAATCAGTAATGCCCCTTTGGTCGAAAACATCCTTGCCCTTGTGTTAAAATTTGATGTAGATGAAGATGAAGTTTAAGGGTATTTCTTTCTCTAAAAGGGTATTTTTTTATTAAACACACACAGGAACATTATTGATTAAAAAAAGTTAGGGATATTTTTTTTTCTAAACAAATATTGGGGGTATTAAATGAAGTTTTCTCATAATTTTAGTTATTCTAAAACCATTTTTTGTGTAAAAAAATCAATTTAATCCAAAAATTTAAGTTTTTACATGTCATATTAATATGTTTATGTTATATTTCTCTAACATGCTTTTTCACACGGAACCCGTTCATCTTAAACAATGAATAATGCACAACCTTGCCTATTATGCTAAGAAACTTTTCAATATTCACCATGTTAAAAATGAATTTAACCAAAAATTTAAACTTTTTAAACAAAGACCGCATTAATAATTTTATATTATATTTCTCTAACCAGTTGCAGAACCACGATAGCTCCTATCGGTAGTGGCTGATTTTCAAAAATTAGCCACATTTTAAACATGGGTAAATAATTGTATCTAGGCTACAACATTTGAAAGGGATAGAATTTAATATTTGGTACCGACTAAATTTTTTTGTCACGACTTGAATAGTTTTGCTAGCTCTTTCACTGTCTCTAACATAATATTTTAGTTACCAAACACTCAAGCCAAAAAAAAAAATAAAGAGCATAAATTTGATTGTTGTCCCTCTGTTTTATAAGTTGTCTTCTTTCATGATATTTATTTTATAATTGAACCTCCTAGGAAAAGAAGTATCCCAAATAAAAGAAAGTGGTGGTTCAGAGTTGATCAGTGACCTGAAGAAAATGCATCACGGGAGGAACTTTTGTTGGTAAACCGTGTCCAGCAGGGAATACTGGGTGCCATTCACACACACACATGTACATATATATATATATATATATATATATATATATATATATAGGGTTTTATAAGAGTTATGTTGTAGGAAAAGTGATCGTGTAATGTTATAGAGATTCATTTTGCGTGCCAGAGTTTTTTTTTTTTTTTTTTGGCTGCGGGCCCCACAAAATGTTGTGTGTGTAGGAAAATTGTAGGTGTCACGTGACATGATAGATGTAAACCCATATATATATATATATATATATATATATATATATATATATATATAGGGCAGGATATTCTTACACAGGTGTAAGAGTTAAAAGTCTTACACTCTTGACCATTGATTCACTTCTATCCAATGGCTCACGTTACTAAAAAATTTGAGCCCTTAGATATAAGTGGGATCAGGGGACGAGATTGAGAGTGTAACTTACACTGGTGTAAAATGATCCTGACCCTATATATATATATATATATATATATATATATATATATATATATGACATGAATGTGGATTTTGGTTAGCAACTTTGTATGGGGGCGGTTCCAATTCCCGCTTCACAAAGGCTTTTCCTTAGCTTTCTGTCCAATTTGAGTTCTGAAACTTTGGAGGCTCCTCTTACCTATTCTTCAAGCATGGGATTGAAAATTTGAAGTAATTTATAACTTTATAATATACAGATGTGTTAAGTAGACTATGCATATACGTATACGTATAAGTAGACTATACATATACCATGTAGACATGAGAAGAAAAGTTTAAGTTAGGCATTTAATCTAATTAACGAATGTGGATGATTTTCTAACATTGAGGATTAGGTATATACCAAACGCCTCCATTTTACTAGTAGCATTATAATTAGACTAGAAGTTCTTCGGTGGCAAGTTTAATATCATTTGCCACCAGTCACGTCTCTAATTTTGTCAACCTTTTGGTATAACGGCACAAACAACTTCAATAATAGAAGCATATTGTATTTGTTAAGAGAAAAAATTTGGTCAACATTTTGGTTAGTTTGAATTTCTAGTCATTGTTAATATTTTTAATTCCAAAATTATTATTACATTTTTACGCAGACTCTTTTTCAGCCTAACCCTATGAAAATTTATTAAGAGGACAAATGTATCACAAGGACATAGCAGTCTTTATGAAAATTTATTGTGGGGCATAGCAGTGTTTCACAAACGTATCACAAGGACAAATGATGTCAAACTTCAGCACTATTTCAATGGTCATGTGATACCAACTATTATCAAATTTGTCCCTGTGATACGTTTGTCAAAGACTGCTATGCCCCTCAAGAGTGGACCATGTCCTACGCTGAAGGGAAGACTTCCTTAATGTGAAATTGATGAAACTGAGGGGCAGGGTTTCCCAAACTCATCAAACCAAATAATAATAATAATAATAATAATTATGTCATGTTCAGAACACAAGGTAGTGGGGTCCATATTGTTTTTTATTTTGTTTTGTTTTTTATATGATGGATGCATTATTTTGTCTGGTTGCATGAGATAACTATATTATGCAACATGATATTAATAGATCTCATAAATAAAATAATAATAATAAAGAATTCTAAAATTTTGTAACATTAAAGAGAAGCTAGACTTGGTCATTGTGTTGCAGTTATATATAAGGCCATTCACTTCGTCATTATGTAAATGCTAGCACGTTTTTTTAAGGTGCTTATTATTAAGGTTGCAAAGAGAATTTTGTAACGAAAACAGAACATAAATACACGGGGGGTAAAAAAAAAACAGAGAAGAAGAAGAAGAAGCTCGTAATAGCTGTTGAACAGTTTGTCTTTCATCTCCCATTGTTTTGTTTTTCTGGAGGAAAAACATTTGTGATTCTAAAGGTAGGTCAATGTCTTTCAAAAATCTTTCTGTTTAAAACTCGTTTTAATTAATTATTACTAATCATATGGCATGGTAGTTTGACAGTACTCTTTATTTTTTTTACTATTTTAACAGCATTATCTGAGTTCATTTTTGCGTTCCTTAATTTCTTCATCTGGGGTCTTGAATTGGTCTCTGAAATGAAGTTGCTAATTGTTTTTGCAGGTTCATATTGTTAAGAGATGAAGATGAAGGTGATGGGTAAAAAGAGTAAACGGGTTTTCTTCTTATGGTGGTTTGGAATGACTGTGCAGCTCTGTTTCTTGCTTGGTGCCTGTTCCGAGAAGACACCATTCAGGTTCTCCCTCTTCTTTTGCTTCTCATTTTTGTTATATAGTAATTCTGCGTTTTATTTGCGCTTATCTTTACGTGTGTCAGAGAGAACAAAAAGGAAAGGAAGGGAAAGAGAAACATGAGACCATTTAAAACTATAAACATGAAGACATTCTATGTTGAAATAGTTGTTTTTATTCTTTCCATGAAAAAAGGTGAGAGAGAAAGAGATGGCTTCGGCAAAATAAAAGAGTCACGGTTTCTTTGTCTTTTGTGTTCCCGTTTCTTGTCACATGAGAACTTTTAGAATTCCATGTCCTTTATTATCTTTTAATGTTAATTTTTTGCTGTGGACCTGTGGTTACGTTTTCATGTTACTTTTTATTTTTATTTTATTTTTATTTTTTCACTTGTGTACATTGCTTTATACTTTATGGTAATGAAAAGACATTATGCAAGTTAACCATTGTGGCGATGAAAAGAATCGATTCTTGCACCTTCCTACTCCTCTAATTTCACATGTCTCCTGAGTCATGTCTACTTGCAAAATAATCTTTACCCTGCGACACAAATCTTTTGAATTAAAAAACTTTAAATGGCATGCATTCTCTGTTACATGCTTTGCATTAATAATAATATTCTACTTACTACAGTAATAAATGAAATATCCCGTGTTCTGTTCAAATCATATCAATAAAGGTTAAAGAAGTCCGTGCATGTACTTAAATTTATGTTATTTGCACACTTATGCAAATCGTAATGTCCAATACAACTTATATATGTGTACATTATTTTTTATGTTCACAAATGGTACGGGAGAGCCTAAAATTCTTTGCAAAGGATACATCCACTATCAATGGGTCAAATGATAAACCACAATAAATGGGCCGACATCACATCTCAACCCAAAACCTAAGCTGTAGGTTTACGAATCTTTTGCACTTATATGATCATAACTTGATCTATGACTAACCAATGTGATACTTCTTTATAACTCATACTTGAATATTTCCAATATTATAACGGAAAGGAAAAATGAAGGGAAAATGAACCTTTTTGACCAGAACCAAAATATGTATTCAGAGCTCAATTAATTGCCCCTATACTATATTGTAATTAAATTAGCTGTCATCTTATTCTTTTTCCTTTAAATATTTCCCATGCAAACCATGATAATAATTCCACTTTAATTTTTATAAATTTTTCTTTCATGCATGCGTTTCATCTGCAGAAGAGGTTTAAGGGAAATCAACAGCCTGGAACCAACACCTTCTTTTTCTGAAGTCAAGCTGAATATAGAAAATCATCAGCAGGTGATGCTAGCTGGCTTTTGGAACAAGTTAATTAATTAAAAGATTATTAAAAAAAATAAAAAAAAATAAACTCATAGTTAGATTTTTTTTTTTTTTTTTTCATGTGAAACAAGTACTTGGTTTTGACCATGACAATTATCTTCCACTTTCACTTTCTCAGTTGGTTGTTGACAATGGCATTGTTTCCGTCATTTTGTCAAGACCTGAGGGCTACGTCCTTGGAATATCATATAATGGAATTGACAATATACTTGAAGCTGAAAACGAAGAACAAGATAGAGGGTATGTACCTACTTCGCATGAAAGTAATAAAGTTTGGTATGAATAATTCATGGTTTAATTGACCGAATTTGTAGGTACTTGGACGTTGTATGGAATGAACCAGGAAAATCTAGTAATTTTCAGAGGTATAATTTTTATTTTCTATAATATATTAAATTATGGGTTGATGTATTATTAGTACACTTAAATTACAACTAATAACATTAAAGTAATGCACGATTCAATAGATTAATTTATGATTGAAACCATGTTACAGAATCCATGGAACAAATTTTTCGGTTATAGCAGCTGACGAGAATCTGGTGGAGGTTTCATTTTTAAGAACGTGGACATATTCCATGAGTGGCTCCAATGTCCCCATAAACATAGACATAAGGTGCGTTTTAATTCTAAGTTTTTGTTAGTTAGCTACTATATATAAGCTATTTTTTTTTATTTTTTTTTGGTATCCATTATCCATATATAAGCTATTTAACTTGCGCGGAATAAAATTATTTATGCAGATATATTTTACGAAGTGGTGATTCAGGATTTTATTCCTACGCAATATTTGATCGTCCTGAAGGATTTCCGGCGGTGCAGGTTGATCAAATTAGGATTGTTTTCAAACTCAAGAAACACAGGTAATTATAAAAAAAAAAAAATAGTGATTAGAGAAAAGAATTAGTGCTTCGAGAAAAACATTAGAACTTTTATTTTGTCCTATGTTTATAAATAAAAAAAGAAAACTAGTGATACTTCCCGGTAAAGAATTAATACACTTTTTTTTTTTTTTAAATTGGTTATGTAAAGCTTTATTTCAGTCACTTACTTCTTGAATATTTAAATCTGTTTCAATTAAATCTTTATACGCAATTTTTATTAGACAGTTAAAGATAAAGGGTAAAGTGTGTGTTATTTTAAAGATGTAAGATTGTGTCATTTTGAGAGAGAGAATGAAATAGATAAAGGAGGAGAGAGTTGACTCAGCTCTTTGAAATGATATTAGTTGTGTCATTTAAAAGATAAACATTTTTTCCTACGATAAATTATAAGTTAATTGTTAAAATTATATCGTAAAAACTTAAATTTTGTCAATCTTTAATTTTTGAAGAAAAAAATTGATGTTTCGTGGTTAACTAAGGGAAAATCAACCGCACAGGTTCAACTATATGGCTGTATCAGATAACAGGCAAAGAAGCATGCCAACGATGAGAGATAGAGAAACAGGTCAAATTCTGGCTTACCCTGAAGCAGTTCTTCTAACCAAACCAATTAACCCAGAATTTAGAGGAGAGGTGTGTATCTCTCTTTTCGTATACTCTTAAGTTAATTTGCTAGTTTGATTTGTCAGAGTTTTTTGTCTGTTCATGCATTTTGTTACTGACATGGGTTTTGGTTCAAAATGCCCGTGAATGAATATGAATGGTTGTGTTGGGCTCAGGTGGATGACAAGTACCAATACTCATGTGAGAACACAGACAACACTGTTCATGGATGGATTAGTCTTGATCCTGATGCACCCGTGGGTTTCTGGATGATAACACCTAGTAATGAGTTTCGCAATGCTGGGCCCATCAAGCAAGACCTTACTTCTCATGTTGGCCCCTTTACCCTCTCGGTATGTCCCACCATCTTATCTAAAACCAGTCCAAACAAAACACAACAAAAATCCACGGGGAAGGATTCGTTTATAAATTTTTTTGAATTTTTGTTACAAATTACACTATGTTCTCGCGGGAGAACATAGTGAAACTAATATTCTCTCAGGAGAAGATACTATAATTTGTAAACAAATTTTTTTTGTAAATATAACGTGCTCTAAAATCCGTAATTGACATTTTATGAACAATCAAAATCGACATGTTGTTATTGTCACTAACGCTGTTTAAGTGTGTTAAAAGTACCCGAATAACCAACAAAGCATATAATATATTATTTCCCTTTTAATTTGCAATTTTTTATTTTTTTAGATGTTTGTGAGCACCCACTATGCTGGCAAAGAGGTAACCATGGCATTTCAAGAAGGGGAGACTTATAAAAAGGTTTTTGGTCCTGTATTTATCTACGTTAACTCTGCTTCAAGCAACGAGGATTCACTATCCCTCTGGTCTGATGCTGTTCAGCAGGTATTATTAACCCCTAACAGCACCAAGCTGTGTTAATTTATCACATATTATTATATTGCTTATGTTGTGGCACATAATTTGATTTTGTTACTTCAACCAATTAGCTATCCAAGGAAGTTAAAAGCTGGCCTTACGATTTTCCTCGATCAGAAGATTTCCTTCCACCCAATCAACGAGGAACAGTATTTGGAAGATTACTAGTCCAAGATTGGTGAAATTTCATTGCCTTGATTTACCTTCATTTTTTATTTTTATTTTAAATTTCATATGATCACATTTAAATATAAAAACAGCTGATGTTCCTTTTATTTCATTGCTTCACCAGGTACATCAGGGAAGGAAAATTTCAATCTGCTAATAATGCTTATATTGGTTTAGCTTTGCCCGGAGATGCAGGGTCATGGCAGAAAGAAAGTAAGGTATAATTGGAGCTGGAGCCACTGAAACCTCTTTAGTTTCTTAAATTTTGGATAGATAGGTAACTAAAAAGGGTTTGAATTTTATACCATTCACAGGGCTATCAATTCTGGACTCGAGCTGACACCATGGGATACTTTGTAATAAAAAATATTGTGCCAGGTGATTATAATCTGTATGCTTGGGTTCCTGGCTTCATTGGTGATTACAGATATAATGCTACAATTACCATCACGCCAGGTAAAACATCTTCAACTTCTCTCTTGTGGGTTCAACACAAAATTAGTTATGACTAGCTCAATTGAACAATTACTTGTATTTGTTTGAACCTATAGGAAGAGTCATCAAATTGGACTCACTTGTATATAGTCCTCCAAGAAGTGGACCTACCCTTTGGGAAATTGGGATCCCAGATCGCTCCGCTGCAGAATTCTATGTACCAGACCCTTACCCCACGCTCATGAACAAATTATACAACGAACAGCGTAGAGACAAGTACTCCAAAACCCATTATTATCAAATTATATTTCTTTTAGTGTGCAAAATCTTTTTTTCTCCCCCTTTTACTTACTCAAACTATTTCTACTTTCAACAGGTATAGGCAATATGGGTTGTGGGAACGTTATGTTGATTTATATCCAAATGATGATCTAGTGTACACTATTGGTGTCAACAAGTATAATAAGGATTGGTTTTTTGCTCATGTTACAAGGTAATTAAAAATTTGTTGATAACTACAGTTAATTATTAAGTTTTGTTGGATTTCAACTCTACATTGCACTATATATGCAGAAACTTAGGAAATAAGACATACCAACCAACGACATGGCAGATTATATTTGACAATCCAAATGACATATTGGGAGGAAACTACACACTACAATTGGCCTTGGCATGTGCCGCTGATGCTAACCTGCAGGTACACCATTTCATTTTTTTACACAATTTATTCAGCATTGATGTACCAGGTGAACGTTTTGTCAAAGGAAAGAACACCATCTATCTGAGGCAATCGAGAGCTATAAATCCTTTCCAAGGAGTTATGTATGATTATATCCGTTTAGAACAACCACCAACTCCAACCGACTTGATTGTGTCCAACTTCTGGTTG
>JAVKPL010000885.1:0-15484 GCA_032173675.1 Gastrolobium villosum
TTACGTAAAACGGATTCCGTCGAAAATGGATGAATAAAATAAACGCACAAGAAATTGATATTGTGAAATTTTTTGATGGAAAACTGATTTCGTCGAAAATGGATGAATAAAATAAATGCAAAAGAAATTGATTTTACAAAGTTTTTCGACGAAAAATGGATTTCTTCGAAGATTTTTGACGAAAAATGTATTCCGTCGAAAACGGATGAATAAAATAAATGCAAAAGAAATTGATTTTGCGAAGTTTTTCGACGGAAAACAAATTCCGTCGAAAACGGATGAATAAAATAAATGCAAAAAGAAATTGATTTTGTGAAGTTTTTCGACGGAAAATGGATTTCGTCGAAGATTTTTGATTGAAATTGGATTCCGTCGAAGATTTTTGACGGAAAATGAATTCCATCGAAAACGGATGAGTAAAATAAATGCAAAAGAATTTGATTTTGTGAAGTTTTTAAACGGAAAATAGATTCCGTCGAAGATTTTTGACAGATCCGTTGAAGACGGATGAATAAAATAAATGGAAAAGAAATTGATTTTGTGAAGTTTTTCGACGAAAAAAGGAAATCAGTTGAAGATTTTTTACGGAAAACGAATTCCGTCGAAAATGGATGAATAAAATAATTGCAAAAGAAATTAATTTTGTTAAGTTTTTTTGACGGAAAACGGATTCCGTCGAAAATGGATGAATAAAATAAATGCAAAAGAAATTGAATTTATGAATTTTTTCGACTAAAAATGGATTCCGTCGAAGATTTTTTACGGAAAATGTATTCCGTCGAAAACGGATGAATAAAATAAATGCAAAAGAATTTGATTTTGACTGAAGTTTTTCGACGGAAAATGGATTCCGTAAAATAAATGCAAAAGGAAGATTTTTGACGGAAAATGAATTCCGTCGAAAATGGATGAATAAAATAAATGCAAAAGAAATTGATTTTGTGAAGTTTTTCGACGGAAAACGGATTCCGTCGAAAATGGATGAATAAAATAAACGCAAAAGAAATTGATTTTGTAAGTTTTTCGACGGAAAATGGATTCCGTCGAAGATTTTTGACGAAAAATGTATTCTGTCGAAAATGGATGAATTAAATTAATGCAAAAGAAATTTATTTTGTGAATTTTTTCGACGGAAAACAAATTCCGTCGAAAATGGATGAATAAAATAAATGCAAAAGAAATTAATTTTGTGAAGTTTTTTTGACTGAAAATGAATTCCGTCGAAAATGGATGAATAAATTAAATGCAAAAGAAATTGATATTGTGAAATTTTTTGATGGAAAACGGATTCCGTCGAAAATGGATGAATAAAATAAATGCAAAAGAAATTGATTTTATGAAGTTTTTCGACGGAAAACAAATTCCATCGAAAACAGATTAATAAAATAAATCCAAAAGAAATTGGTTTTATGAAGTTTTTCGACGGAAAATGAATTCCGTCGAAAATGGATGAATAAAATAAATGCAAAAGAAATTGATTTTATGAAGTTTTTCGACGAAAAATGGATTCCGTCGAAGATTTTTTACGGAAAATGTATTCCGTCGAAAATGGATGAATAAAATAAATGCAAAAGAAATTGATTTTGCGAAGTTTTTCGACAGAAAATGGAAATCCGTCGAAGATTTTTTGACGGAAAACGAATTCCGTCAAAATCGGATGAATAAAATAAATTGGAAAAGAAATTGATTTCGTAAAGTTTTTCGACGGAAAATGGATTCCGTCGAAAGTGGATGAAAAAAATAAAAGCAAAAGAAATTGATTTTGTGAAGTTTTTCGACGAAAAAAGGAAATCAGTTGAAGATTTTTGACGGAAAACGAATTCCGTCGAAAATGGATGAATAAAATAAATGCAAAAGAAATTAATTTTGTGAAGTTTTTCGACGGAAAATGGATTCCGTCGAAGATTTTTGACGGAAAATGAATTCCGTCGAAAATGGATGAATAAATTAAATGCAAAAGAAATTGATATTGTGAAATTTTTTGATGGGAAACGGATTCCGTCGAAAATGGATGAATAAAATAAATGTAAAAGAAATTCATTTTACGAAGTTTTTCGACGGAAAACAAATTCATCGAAAACGGATTAATAAAATAAACGCAAAAGAAATTGGTTTTGTGAAGTTTTTCGACGGAAAATGGATTCCGTCGAAGATTTTTGACGGAAAATGAATTCCGTCGAATATGGATGAATAAAATAAATGCAAAAGAAATTAATTTTGTGAAGTTTTTCGACGAAAAATTGATTTCGTAGAAGATTTTTGACGGGAAATGGATTCCGTCGAAGATTTTTGACGGAAAATGAATTCCATCGAAAATGGATGAATAAAATAAATGCAAAAGAAATTGATTTTGTGAAGTTTTTCGACGGAAAATGGATTCCGTCGAAGATTTTTGACCGAAAATGAATTCCGTCGAAAATGGATGAATAAAATAAATGCAAAAGAAATTGATTTTGTGAAGTTTTTCGACGAAAAATGGATTCCGTAGAAGATTTTTGTCGGAAAATGGATTCCGTCGAAGATTTTTGACGGAAAATGAATTCCTTCGAAAAAGGATGAATAAAATAAATGCAAAAGAAATTGATTTTGTGAAGTTTTTCGACAGAAAATGGAAATCCGTCGAAGATTTTTTGACGGAAAACGAATTCCGTCAAAATCGGATGAATAAAATAAATTGGAAAAGAAATTGATTTTGTAAAGTTTTTCGACGGAAAATGGATTCCGTCGAAAGTGGATGAAAAAAATAAAAGCAAAAGAAATTGATTTTGTGAAGTTTTTCGACGAAAAAATGAAATCAGTTGAAGATTTTTGACGGAAAACGAATTCCGTCGAAATTGGATGAATAAAATAAATGCAAAATAAATTAATTTTGTTAAGTTTTTTTTACGGAAAACGGATTCCGTCGAAAATGGATGAATAAAATAAATGCAAAAGAAATTGAATTTATGAATTTTTTCGACGAAAAATGGATTCCGTCGAAGATTTTTTACGCAAAATGTATTCCGTCGAAAACAGATGAATAAAATAAATGCATAAGAAATTGATTTTGTGAAGTTTTTAGACGGAAAACAAATTCCGTCGAAATCTGATGAATAAAATAAATGCAAAAGAAATTGATTCCGTGAAGTTTTTCGACGGAAAATGGATTCCGTCGAAGATTTTTGATTGAAATTGGATTCCGTCGTAGATTTTTGACGGAAAATGAATTCCATCGAAAATGGATGAATAAAATAAATGCAAAAGAAATTGATTTTGTGAAGTTTTTCGACGGAAATTGGATTCAGTCGAAGATTTTTGAAAGAAAATGAATTCCGTCGAAAATGGATGAATAAAATAAATGCAAAAGAAATTGATTTTGTGAAGTTTTTCGACGGAAAACGAATTCCGTCGAAAATGGATTAATAAAATAAATGCAAAAGAAATTGATTTTGTGGAGTTTTTCGACGGAAAATGGATTCCGTCGAAGATTTTGGACGAAAAATGAATACCTCGAAAATGGATGAATAAAATAAAAGCAAAAGAAATTGATTTTATGAAGTTTTTTTGACGGAAAATGAATTCCGTCGAAAATGGATGAATAAAATAAATGCAAAAGAAATTGATATTGTGAATTTTTTTGATGGAAAACGGATTCCGTCGAAAATGGATGAATAAAATAAATGCAAAAGAAATTGATTTTCTGAAGTTTTTCGACGGAAAACAAATTCCCTCGGAAACAGATTAATTAAATAAATGCAAAAGAAATTGGTTTTGTGAAGTTTTTCGACGAAAAATGAATTTCGTCCAAAATGGATGAATAAAATAAATGCAAAAGAAATTGATTTTATGAAGTTTTTCGACGGAAAACAAATTCCATCGAAAACGGATTAATAAAATAAATGCAAAAGAAATTGGTTTTGTGAAGTTTTTCGACGGAAAATGAATTCCGTCGAAAATGGATGAATAAAATAAATGCAAAAGAAATTAATTTTGTGAATTTTTTTTACGTAAAACGGATTCCGTCGAAAATGGATGAATAAAATAAATGCAAAAGAAATTGATTTTGTGTTGTTTTTCGAAGGAAAATGTATTCCGTTGAAGACGGATGAATAAAATAAATGGAAAAGAAATTGATTTTGTGAAGTTTTTCGACGAAAAAAAGGAAATCAGTTGAAGATTTTTGACGGAAAACGAATTCCGTCGAAAATGGATGAATAAAATAATTGCAAAAGAAATTAATTTTGTTACGTTTTTTTGACGGAAAACGGATTCCGTCGAAAATGGATGAATAAAATAAATGCAAAAGAAATTGAATTTATGAATTTTTTCGACGAAAAATGGATTCCGTCGAAGATTTTTTACGGAAAATGTATTCCGTCGAAAACGGATGAATAAAATAAATGCAAAAGAAATTGATTCCGTGAAGTTTTTCGACGGAAAATGGATTTCGTCGAAGATTTTTGATTGAAATTGGATTCCGTCGAAGATTTTTGACGGAAAATGAATTCCATCGAAAACGGATGAATAAAATAAATGCAAAAGAATTTGATTTTGTGAAGTTTTTCGACGGAAAATGGATTCCGTCAAAGATTTTTGACAGAAAATGAATTCCGTCGAAAATGGATGAATAAAATAAATGCAAAAGAAATTGATTTTGTGAAGTTTTTCGACGGAAAACGGATTCCGTCGAAAATGGATGAATAAAATAAACGCAAAAGAAATTGATTTTGTAAGTTTTTCGACGGAAAATGGATTCCGTTGAAGATTTTTGACGAAAAATGTATTCTGTCGAAAATGGATGAATTAAATTAATGCAAAAGAAATTTATTTTGTGAATTTTTTCGACGGAAAACAAATTCCGTCGAAAATGCATGAATAAAATAAATGCAAAAGAAATTAATTTTGTGAAGTTTTTTTGACCGAAAATGAATTCCGTCGAAAATGGATGAATAAAATAAATGAAAAAGAAATTGATATTGTGAAATTTTTTGATGGAAAACGGATTCCGTCGAAAATGGATGAATAAAATAAATGCAAAAGAAATTGATTTTATGAAGTTTTTCGACGGAAAACAAATTCCATCGAAAACAGATTAATAAAATAAATCCAAAAGAAATTGGTTTTATGAAGTTTTTCGACGGAAAATGAATTCCGTCGAAAATGGATGAATAAAATAAATGCAAAAGAAATTGATTTTATGAAGTTTTTCGACGAAAAATGGATTCCGTCGAAGATTTTTTACGGAAAATGTATTCCGTCGAAAACGGATGAATAAAATAAATGCAAAAGAAATTGATTCCGTGAAGTTTTTCGACGGAAAATGGATTTCGTCGAAGATTTTTGATTGAAATTGGATTCCGTCGAAGATTTTTGACGGAAAATGAATTCCATCGAAAACGGATGAATAAAATAAATGCAAAAGAATTTGATTTTGTGAATTTTTTCGACGGAAAATGATTCCGTCAAAGATTTTTGACAGAAAATGAATTCCGTCGAAAATGGATGAATAAAATAAATTAAAAAGAAATTGATTTTGTGAAGTTTTTCGACGGAAAATGGATTCCGTCGAAAATGGATGAATAAAATAAATGCAAAAGAAATTGATTTTATGAAGTTTTTCGACGGAAAACAAATTCCCTCGGAAACAGATTAATTAAATAAATGCAAAAGAAATTGGTTTTGTGAAGTTTTTCGACGAAAAATGAATTTCGTCCAAAATGGATGAATAAAATAAATGCAAAAGAAATTGATTTTATGAAGTTTTTCGACGGAAAACAAATTCCATCGAAAACGGATTAATAAAATAAATGCAAAAGAAATTGGTTTTGTGAAGTTTTTCGACGGAAAATGAATTCCGTCGAAAATGGATGAATAAAATAAATGCAAAAGAAATTAATTTTGTGAATTTTTTTTACGTAAAACGGATTCCGTCGAAAATGGATGAATAAAATAAATGCAAAAGAAATTGATTTTGTGTTGTTTTTCGAAGGAAAATGTATTCCGTTGAAGACGGATGAATAAAATAAATGGAAAAGAAATTGATTTTGTGAAGTTTTTCGACGAAAAAAGGAAATCAGTTGAAGATTTTTGACGGAAAATGAATTCCGTCGAAAATGGATGAATAAAATAATTGCAAAAGAAATTAATTTTGTTACGTTTTTTTGACGGAAAACGGATTCCGTCGAAAATGGATGAATAAAATAAATGCAAAAGAAATTGAATTTATGAATTTTTTCGACGAAAAATGGATTCCGTCGAAGATTTTTTACGGAAAATGTATTCCGTCGAAAACGGATGAATAAAATAAATGCAAAAGAAATTGATTCCGTGAAGTTTTTCGACGGAAAATGGATTCCGTCGAAGATTTTTGATTGAAATTGGATTCCGTCGAAGATTTTTGTCGGAAAATGAATTCCATCGAAAACGGATGAATAAAATAAATGCAAAAGAATTTGATTTTGTGAAGTTTTTCGACGGAAAATGGATTCCGTCAAAGATTTTTGACAGAAAATGAATTCCGTCGAAAATGGATGAATAAAATAAATGCAAAAGAAATTGATTTTGTGAAGTTTTTCGACGGAAAACGGATTCCGTCGAAAATGGATGAATAAAATAAACGCAAAAGAAATTGATTTTGTAAGTTTTTCGACGGAAAATGGATTCCGTTGAAGATTTTTGACGAAAAATGTATTCTGTCGAAAATGGATGAATTAAATTAATGCAAAAGAAATTTATTTTGTGAATTTTTTCGACGGAAAACAAATTCCGTCGAAAATGCATGAATAAAATAAATGCAAAAGAAATTAATTTTGTGAAGTTTTTTTGACCGAAAATGAATTCCGTCGAAAATGGATGAATAAAATAAATGCAAAAGAAATTGATATTGTGAAATTTTTTGATGGAAAACGGATTCCGTCGAAAATGGATGAATACAATAAATGCAAAAGAAACTGATTTTATGAAGTTTTTCGACGAAAAGTGGATTCCGTCGAAGATTTTTTACGGAAAATGTATTCCGTCGAAAACGGATGAATAAAATAAATGCAAAAGAAATTGATTCCGTGAAGTTTTTCGACGGAAAATGGATTTCGTCGAAGATTTTTGATTGAAATTGGATTCCGTCGAAGATTTTTGACGGAAAATGAATTCCATCGAAAACGGATGAATAAAATAAATGCAAAAGAATTTGATTTTGTGAATTTTTTCGACGGAAAATGGATTCCGTCAAAGATTTTTGACAGAAAATGAATTCCGTCGAAAATGGATGAATAAAATAAATTAAAAAGAAATTGATTTTGTGAAGTTTTTCGACGGAAAACGGATTCCGTCGAAAATGGATGAATAAAATAAATGCAAAAGAAATTGATTTTGTAAGTTTTTCGACGGAAAATGGATTCCGTCGAAGATTTTTGACGAAAAAAGTATTCTGTCGAAAATGGATGAATTAAATTAATGCAAAAGAAATTTATTTTGTGAATTTTTTCGACGGAAAACGAATTCCGTCGAAAATGGATGAATAAAATAAATGCAAAAGAAATTAATTTTGTGAAGTTTTTTTGACCGAAAATGAATTCCGTCGAAAATGGATGAATAAAATAAATGCAAAAGAAATTGATATTGTGAATTTTTTTGATGGAAAACGGATTCCGTCGAAAATGGATGAATAAAATAAATGCAAAAGAAATTGATTTTATGAAGTTTTTCGACGGAAAACAAATTCCATCGAAAACAGATTAATAAAATAAATCCAAAAGAAATTGGTTTTATGAAGTTTTTCGCCGGAAAATGAATTCCGTCGAAAGTGGATGAATAAAATAAATGCAAAAGAAATTGATTTTATGAAGTTTTTCGACGGAAAACAAATTCCATCGAAAACGGATTAATAAAATAAATGCAAAATAAATTGGTTTTGTGAAGTTTTTCGACAGAAAATGAATTCCGTCGAAAATGGATGAATAAAATAAATGCAAAACAAATTATTTTTGTGAATTTTTTTTTACGTAAAACGGATTCCGTCGAAAATGGATGAATAAAATAAACGCACAAGAAATTGATATTGTGAAATTTTTTGATGGAAAACTGATTCTGTCGAAAATGGATGAATAAAATAAATCCAAAAGAAATTGATTTTGTGAAGTTTTTCGATGGAAAACGGATTCCGTCAAAAATGGATGAATAAAGTAAATGCAAAAGAAATTGATTTTGTAAGTTTTTCGACGGAAAATGGATTCCATCGAAGATTTTTGACGAAAAATGTATTCCATCGAAAATGGATGAATTAAATTAATGCAAAAGAAATTTATTTTGTGAAGATTTTCGACGGAAAATGAATTCCGTCAAAAATGGATGAATAAAATAATTGCAAAAGAAATTAATTTTGTGAAGTTTTTTTTACGGAAAACGGATTCAAATTGATTTTATGATGTTTTTCGACGAAAAATAGATTCCGTCGAAGATTTTTGACGAAAAATGTATTTCGTCGAAAACGGATGAATAAAATAAATGCAAAAAGAAATCGATTTTGTGAAGTTTTTCGACGGAAAATGGATTTCGTAGAAGATTTTTGACGGAAAATGGATTCCGTCGAAGATTTTTGACGGAAAATAAATTCCATCGAAAACGGATGAATAAAATAAATGCAAAAGAAATTGATTTTGTGAAGTTTTTCGACGGAAAATGGATTTCGTCGAAGATTTTGGACGGAAAATGAATTCCGTCGAAAATGGATGAATAAAATAAATGCAAAAGAAATTGATTTTGTGAAGTTTTTCGACGGAAAACGGATTCCGTAGAATATTCTTGACAGAAAATGGATTCCGTCGAAGATTTTTGACGGAAAATGAATTCCATCGAAAACGGATGAATAAAATAAATGCAAAAGAAATTGATTTAGTGAAGTTTTTTGACGGAAAATGGATTCCGTCGAAGATTTTTGACGGAAATTGAATTCCATCGAAAATGGATGAATAAAATAAATGCAAAAGAAATTGATTTTGTGAAGTTTTTCGACGGAAAATGGATTCCGTAGAAGATTTTTGACGGAAAATGAATTCCGTCGAAAATGGATGAATAAAATAAATGCAAAAGAAATTAATTTTGTGAAGTTTTTTTGAAGGAAAATGAATTCCTTCGAAAATGGATGAATAAAATAAAGGCAAAAGAAATTGATATTGTGAAGTTTTTTGATGGAAAACGGATTCCGTCGAAAATGGATGAATAAAATAAATGCAAAAGAAATTGACTTTGTGAAGTGTTTCGACGGAAAATGGATTCTGTCGAAGATTTTGGACGGAAAATCAATTCCGTCGAAAATGGATGAATAAAATAAATGCAAAAGAAATTGATTTTGTGAAGTTTTTCGACGGAAAACGGATTCCGTAGAAGATTCTTGACAGAAAATGGATTTCGTCGAAGTTTTTCGACGGAAAATGAATTCCATCGAAAACGGATGAATAAAATAAATGCAAAAGAAATTGATTTTGTGAAGTTTTTCGACGGAAAATGGATTCCGTCGAAGATTTTTGACTGGAAACTAATTCCGTTGAAAATGGATGAATAAAATAAATAAAAAAGAAATTGATTTTGTGAAGTTTTTCGACGGAAAACGGATTCCGTCGAAAATGGATGAATAAAATAAATGCAATAGAAATTGATTTTGTAAGTTTTTCGACGGAAAATGGATTCCGTCGAAGATTTTTGACGAAAAAATGTATTATGTCGAAAATGGATGAATTAAATTAATGCAAAAGAAATTTATTTTGTGAATTTTTTCGACGGAAAACGAATTCCTTCGAAAATGGATGAATAAAATAAATGCAAAAGAAATTAATTTTGTGAAGTTTTTTTGACGGAAAATGAATTCCGTCGAAAACGGATGAATAAAATAAATGGAAAAGAAATTGATTTTGCGAAGTTTTTCGACGGAAAACAAATTCCATCGAAAACGGATTAATAAAATAAATGCAAAAGAAATTGGTTTTGTGAAGTTTTTGGACGGAAAATGGATTCGGTCGAAAATGGATGAATAAAATAAATGCAAAAGAAAATAATTTTGTTAAATTTTTTGACGGAAAATGAATTCCGTCGAAAATGGATGAATAAAATAAATGCAAAAGAAATTGATTTTGTGAAGTTTTTCGACGAAAAATGGATTCCGTAGAAGATTTTTGTCAGAAAATGGATTCCGTTGAAGATTTTTGACGGAAAATGAATTCCATCGAAAATGGATGAATAAAATAAATGCAAAAGAAATTGATTTTGTGAAGTTTTTCGACGGAAAATGGATTCCGTCGAAGATTTTTGACCGAAAATGAATTCCGTCGAAAATGGATGAATAAAATAAATGCAAAAGAAATTGATTTTGTGATGTTTTTCGACGAAAAATGGATTCCGTAGAAGATTTTTGTCGGAAAATGGATTCCGTCGAAGATTTTTGACGGAAAATGAATTCCTTCGAAAACGGATGAATAAAATAAATGCAAAAGAAATTGATTTTGTGAAGTTTTTCGACAGAAAATGGAAATCCGTCGAAGATTTATTGACGGAAAACGAATTCCGTCAAAAATGGATGAATAAAATAAATTGGAAAAGAAATTGATTTTGTAAAGTTTTTCGACGGAAAATGGATTCCGTCGAAAGTGGATGCAAAAAATAAAAGCAAAAGAAATTGATTTTGTAAAGTTTTTCGACGGAAAATGGATTCCGTCGAATATTTTGGACGGAAAATGAATTCCGTCGAAAATGGATGAATAAAATAAATGCAAAAGAAATTGATTTTGTGAAGTTTCTCGACGGAAAACGGATTCCGTAGAAGATTCTTGACAGAAAATGGATTTCGTCGAAGTTTTTTGACGGAAAATGAATTCCATCGAAAACGGATGAATAAAATAAATGCAAAAGAAATTGATTTTGTGAAGTTTTTCGACGGAAAATGGATTCCGTCGAAGATTTTTGACTGAAAATTAATTCGGTCGAAAATGGATGAATAAAATAAATTAAAAAGAAATTGATTTTGTGAAGTTTTTCGACGGAAAACGGATTCCGTCGAAAATGGATGAATAAAATAAATGCAAAAGAAATTGATTTTGTAAGTTTTTCGACGGAAAATGGATTCCGTCGAAGATTTTTGACGAAAAAAGTATTCTGTCGAAAATGGATGAATTAAATTAATGCAAAAGAAATTTATTTTGTGAATTTTTTCGACGGAAAACGAATTCCGTCGAAAATGGATGAATATAATAAATGCAAAAGAAATTAATTTTGTGAAGTTTTTTTGACGGAAAATGAATTCCGTCGAAAATGGATGAATAAAATAAATGCAAAAGAAATTGATATTGTGAAATTTTTTGATGGAAAACGGATTCCGTCGAAAATTGATGAATAAAATAAATGCAAAAGAAATTGATTTTATGAAGTTTTTCGACGGAAAACAAATTCCATCGAAAACGGATTAATAAAATAAATGCAAAAGAAATTGGTTTTGTGAAGTTTTTGGACGGAAAATGGATTCGGTCGAAAATGGATGAATAAAATAAATGCAAAAGAAATTGATATTGTGAAGTTTTTTGACGAAAAATGGATTCCGTCGAAAATGGATGAATAAAATAAATGCAAAAGAAATTGATTTTGTGAAGTTTTTCGACGAAAATGGATTTCGTCCAAGAGTTTTGACGGAAAACGAATTCCGTCGAAAAAGGATGAATAAAATAAATTGCAAAAGAAATTGATATTGTGAAGTTTTTTGACGGGAAACGGATGCCGTCGAAAACTGATGAATAAAATAAATGCAAAAGAAATTGATCTTGTGAAGTTTTTCGATGGAAAATGGATTTCGTCGAAGAGTTTTGACGGAAAATGAATTCCGTCGAAAATGGATGAATAAAATAAATTGCAAAAGAAATTCATTTTGTGAAGTTTTTCGACGGAAAATGAATTCCGTCGAAAACTGATGAATAAAACAAATGCAAAAGAAATGGATTTTGTGAAGTTTTTCGATGGAAAATGGATTCCGTCAAAAACCGATGAATAAAATAAATGCAAAAGAAATTGATTCCGTGAAGTTTTTCGACGGAAAATGGATTCCGTCGAAGATTTTTGATTGAAATT
This sequence comes from Gastrolobium villosum, assembly GCA_032173675.1. NCBI lineage: Eukaryota > Viridiplantae > Streptophyta > Magnoliopsida > Fabales > Fabaceae > Gastrolobium > Gastrolobium villosum. The sequence goes on from JAVKPL010000885.1 coordinate 12,085, forward strand.
GGATTCCGTCGTAGATTTTTGACGGAAAATGAATTCCATCGAAAATGGATGAATAAAATAAATGCAAAAGAAATTGATTTTGTGAAGTTTTTCGACGGAAATTGGATTCAGTCGAAGATTTTTGAAAGAAAATGAATTCCGTCGAAAATGGATGAATAAAATAAATGCAAAAGAAATTGATTTTGTGAAGTTTTTCGACGGAAAACGAATTCCGTCGAAAATGGATTAATAAAATAAATGCAAAAGAAATTGATTTTGTGAGTTTTTCGACGGAAAATGGATTCCGTCGAAGATTTTGGACGAAAAATGAATACCTCGAAAATGGATGAATAAAATAAAAGCAAAAGAAATTGATTTTATGAAGTTTTTTTGACGGAAAATGAATTCCGTCGAAAATGGATGAATAAAATAAATGCAAAAGAAATTGATATTGTGAATTTTTTTGATGGAAAACGGATTCCGTCGAAAATGGATGAATAAAATAAATGCAAAAGAAATTGATTTTATGAAGTTTTTCGACGGAAAAGAAATTCCCTCGGAAACAGATTAATTAAATAAATGCAAAAGAAATTGGATTTGTGAAGTTTTTCGACGAAAAATGAATTTCGTCCAAAATGGATGAATAAAATAAATGCAAAAGAAATTGATTTTATGAAGTTTTTCGACGGAAAACAAATTCCATCGAAAACGGATTAATAAAATAAATGCAAAAGAAATTGGTTTTGTGAAGTTTTTCGACGGAAAATGAATTCCGTCGAAAATGGATGAATAAAATAAATGCAAAAGAAATTAATTTTGTGAATTTTTTTTACGTAAAACGGATTCCGTCGAAAATGGATGAATAAAATAAATGCAAAAGAAATTGATTTTGTGTTGTTTTTCGAAGGAAAATGTATTCCGTTGAAGACGGATGAATAAAATAAATGGAAAAGAAATTGATTTTGTGAAGTTTTTCGACGAAAAAAGGAAATCAGTTGAAGATTTTTGACGGAAAACGAATTCCGTCGAAAATGGATGAATAAAATAATTGCAAAAGAAATTAATTTTGTTACGTTTTTTTGACGGAAAACGGATTCCGTCGAAAATGGATGAATAAAATAAATGCAAAAGAAATTGAATTTATGAATTTTTTCGACGAAAAATGGATTCCGTCGAAGATTTTTTACGGAAAATGTATTCCGTCGAAAACGGATGAATAAAATAAATGCAAAAGAAATTGATTCCGTGAAGTTTTTCGACGGAAAATGGATTTCGTCGAAGATTTTTGATTGAAATTGGATTCCGTCGAAGATTTTTGACGGAAAATGAATTCCATCGAAAACGGATGAATAAAATAAATGCAAAAGAATTTGATTTTGTGAAGTTTTTCGATGGAAAATGGATTCCGTCAAAGATTTTTGACAGAAAATGAATTCCGTCGAAAATGGATGAATAAAATAAATGCAAAAGAAATTGATTTTGTGAAGTTTTTCGACGGAAAACGGATTCCGTCGAAAATGGATGAATAAAATAAACGCAAAAGAAATTGATTTTGTAAGTTTTTCGACGGAAAATGGATTCCGTCGAAGATTTTTGACGAAAAATGTATTCTGTCGAAAATGGATGAATTAAATTAATGCAAAAGAAATTTATTTTGTGAATTTTTTCGACGGAAAACAAATTCCGTCGAAAATGCATGAATAAAATAAATGCAAAAGAAATTAATTTTGTGAAGTTTTTTTGACCGAAAATGAATTCCGTCGAAAATGGATGAATAAAATAAATGCAAAAGAAATTGATATTGTGAAATTTTTTGATGGAAAACGGATTCCGTCGAAAATGGATGAATAAAATAAATGCAAAAGAAATTGATTTTGTGAAGTTTTTCGACGAAAAATGGATTCCGTCGAAGATTTTTTACGGAAAATGAATTCCGTCGAAAATGGATGAATAAAATAAATGCAAAAGAAATTGATTTTGTGAAGTTTTTCGACGGAAAATGGATTTCGTCGAAGATTTTTGATTGAAATTGGATTCCGTCGAAGATTTTTGACGGAAAATGAATTCCATCGAAAACGGATGAATAAAATAAATGCAAAAGAATTTGATTTTGTGAATTTTTTCGACGGAAAATGGATTCCGTCAAAGATTTTTGACAGAAAATGAATTCCGTCGAAAATGGATGAATAAAATAAATTAAAAAGAAATTGATTTTGTGAAGTTTTTCGACGGAAAATGGATTCCGTCGAAAATGGATGAATAAAATAAATGCAAAAGAAATTGATTTTGTGAAGTTTTTCGACGGAAAATGGATTCCGTCGAAGATTTTTGACGAAAAAAGTATTCTGTCGAAAATGGATGAATTAAATTAATGCAAAAGAAATTTATTTTGTGAATTTTTTCGACGGAAAACGAATTCCGTCGAAAATGGATGAATAAAATAAATGCAAAAGAAATTAATTTTGTGAAGTTTTTTTGACCGAAAATGAATTCCGTCGAAAATGGATGAATAAAATAAATGCAAAAGAAATTGATATTGTGAATTTTTTTGATGGAAAACGGATTCCGTCGAAAATGGATGAATAAAATAAATGCAAAAGAAATTGATTTTATGAAGTTTTTCGATCGAAAACAGATTAATAAAATAAATGCAAAAGAAAATGGTTTTGTGAAGTTTTTTGACGAAAAATGAATTCCGTCGCAAATGGATGAATAAAATAAATGCAAAAGAAATTGATTTTATGAAGTTTTTCGACGGAAAACAAATTCCATCGAAAACGGATGAATAAAATAAATGCAAAAGAAATTGGTTTTGTGAAGTTTTTCGACGGAAAATGGATTCCGTCGAAGATTTTTGACGGAAAATGAATTCCGTCGAAAATGGATGAATAAAATAAATGCAAAAGAAATTATTTTGTGAATTTTTTTTACGTAAAACGGATTCCGTCGAAAATGGATGAATAAAATAAACGCACAAGAAATTGATATTGTGAAATTTTTTGATGGAAAATGAATTCCGTCGAAAATGGATGAATAAAATAAATGCAAAAGAAATTGATTTTGTGAAGTTTTTCGATGGAAAACGGATTCCTTCGAAAATGGATGAATAGAATAAATGCAAAAGAAATTGATTTTATGATGTTTTTCGACGGAAAACAAATTCATGGAAAACGGATTTTTAAAATAAATTCAATCGAAAATGGATGAATTAAGTAAATGCAAAAGAAATTGATTTTGTGAAGTTTTTCGACGGAAAATGAATTCCGTCGAAAATGGATGAATAAAATAATTGCAAAAGAAATTAATTTTGTGAAGTTTTTTTTACGGAAAACGGATTCAAAAGAATTTGATTTTATGATGTTTTTCGATGGAAAATGGATTCCGTCGAAGATTTTGACGAAAAATGTATTTCGTCGAAAAC
>JAVKPL010000886.1:0-15730 GCA_032173675.1 Gastrolobium villosum
TTCATCTTTTTTCTATTCTTTCGGTTCTGAATTATATTTTCTTTTATGTTTATTTTGTCAAATATGAATATGTCTGGCTAGTTTTATTATTGTGGTAAGGGTAACAACCCTTGATGTGAACCCCTTGTAGTTTTGTTGAAGTTTATGTTTATTTATTAAATTGAATTGAATTTATCTTTCCCAGTTCTTCATTCTATAATTCTTTTGTAACTGATTAATCTATTAAGATTGCGAGGGTTAGGGTTTTCAATAGGGATATTGGAATTCTAATTCTTGACAAAGGGTAAGATAACGATTTATGTATGCACTAGGGATAGGCTACATGAACCGCGAACGTTAAAGATTCATTGATTCTAAGGTTTAACTTGAAAAAGGATTTCTAAGGGATTAGGATTCTAATAGAGTTAATAATGTTAAAGTCACTAAGGAATTAGGGATTAACTAATCGTATAAAAGATGATGAATCGTTTGATCAATTGAATAAGTAAACGTAATTGTAATCCAAATTGCAAGGGGGGGTCGTAAAGGTGTTTGTTTCTCTTTACCGCATAATTTTCTCAAATCTTTTCCCAACCTTGAATCTTATGTTCTTGAGTTTCTAAAGAACTTTTGAATTATTTACATTTTCTTGAATTATTCTCATATTTGACAAACCCTAATTGTTCCTATGTCCATTGATACTCTATTTGACACTCCATCGTCTTTATTCTGTATAATATTTTTCAAAAAGAAAATAAAAAACAAATCAGTATTTATTGGACATTAAATCGTCTTTATCATTTTCCCATGAATAATCCATTTGGACACTACTACGTTTTTATTGTGTATTATCTTTTTTTAAATGAAAACAAAAATAAATCAGTATTTATTTGACATTAAATCATCTTTATCATTTTTCTATGGCACTACATCATCTTTATTGTGTATTATATTTCCAAAAGGAAAACAAAATATAAATCAACATTTATTGGACTTTAAATCGTCTTTATCGTTTTTCCATGGACACTCCATCGTCTTTATTGTGTATTATATTTTCCAAAAAGAAAATAAAAAACAAATTAGCATTTATTCGACATTAAATCGTCTCTCCATCGTCTTTATTGTGTATTATATTTTTCAAAAAGAAAACAAAAAAAATAGTATTTATTAGTAATTAATTCGTCTTTATCGTTTTCCCATTGACGCTCCATCATCTTTATTGTTTATTATTTTTTTCAAAAATAAAATAAAAATAAATCAGCATTTATTCGTCCTCTTAATCCACATGTCAAATTGTTACTGGTGCCACATAAAACGCTTCACAATGCAGCGAATTAGGCTCTGCTATGTAATCTCGCAACACAGTGCAACGAGATTATATGGCCTTAAACTTGCTGATATGGTGCCATAATCTTACCGCACAGTGTAATGAGTTTGATAACATAACATTTTGGTAAAAATAAAATAAAAAATTGCCAAAAGATGGCAAAATAATCACAATCCCGCACTAGTTTATACCAATATCGCTCTTAAAGGGGCTATTGCCACAATAGTTATGTATGTATAAGTAACTTCATTAGTTCATTACAAAAATATCGAAGACAACCTCCCATTTTTTGATGTTAATTACATATATCTTCTTTATATAATAAAATATTGAGAAAAATATGTCATCTTCCAAAAAAAAATATAAATAAGGGGTACGTTTTTTCATAAACCTGCTGCAAGATAAAAAAAAAATCCCCTCCTGCAGAATGCAGACCCATAAAAAATCCTGCTTAATTTATACTTTATACTTTCATTTCAAATACTTTATACTTTCATTTCTAATCTGAGTCTCTTTAATCTTCTCGTGCAGCTCGTTCTCAATCCGAGTCAACTCCATATCACACATTCTTCCTGCAAAGAAATCCGTTATTTTCATATCACGGAATTGCTCAATCACTTCATTGTCCCACATCATCATATGAGATAAGTTAACAGACTTCCTACTCAATGCATCTGCCACAACATTAGCTTTTCCCGGGTGGTATTTCAGCTCAAAGTCATAGTCTTTTAAGAATTCAACCCATCTACGCTGTCTCATATTCAGCTCCTTCTGATCAAATAAATATTTCAAGCTTTTATGGTCGCTGAACACAGCAAATTTCATCCCATACAGAAAATGCCTCCAGATTTTCAAGGCAAACACAATAGCAGCCAGTTCCAAGTCGTGCGTCGGATAATTTTCTTCATGTGGCCTTAACTGCCTAGACGCATATGCAATCACTTTTCCTTCCTGCATCAGTACGCTCCCTAAACCTTTCTTAGAAGCGTCACAATATAACACAAACTCACCCTCCGGATCAGGTAGAGTTAACACCGGAGCAGTAGTCAACTTCTCTTTCAATAGCAGAAAACAATCCTCACATTCCTGGGTCCACACAAAAGGAGTATCCTTTCGTGTCAATCGAGTCAACGGTAAAACCATTGCAGAAAATCCCTGTATAAATCGGCGATAATAGCCAGCAAGCCCCAGAAAACTTCTAATCTCAGTCACAGTCTTAGGTCGTTCCCAGTCACTCACCGCTTCAATCTTGCTTGGATCCACTGCAACACCACTTGCAGAAATAACATGACCCAAGAATTGCACCTCAGACAACCAGAATTCACACTTAGACGGTTTAGCATATAACTTCTTATCTTTTAACACCTGCAGCACAATCCTCAAATGGTCCATGTGCTCCTCTGTACTCTTAGAATAGATCAAAATGTCATCAATGAACACAATTACAAACTGGTCCAAATACGGTTTGAAGATGCGGTTCATATAGTCCATGAACACCGCAGGGGCATTAGTAAGCCCAAAAGGAATCACTTGATATTCAAAATGTCCATATCTGGATCGGAAAGCTGTTTTAGGTACATCCTCCGGTTTAATCCGAATCTGGTGATATCCGGACCGGAGATCAATCTTTGAAAATACACAGGCATCCCTCAACTGATCTAATAAATCATCAATACGCGGTAATGGGTACCGGTTCTTAATAGTCACTTTATTCAGCTGTCGGTAGTCAGTGCACAATCTCATGCTACCATCCTTTTTCTTTACAAATATCACCGGTGCTCCCCACGGAGACACACTCGGCCTAATAAAATTCTTCGCAGACAATTCTTCAATGTGTTTCTTCAACTCGGCCAACTCAAGTGGCGACATCCGGTATGGAGCCAAGGAGATCGGCCCCACACCAGGCAATAGGTCAATCGAGAATTCAATCTCTCTCTCAGGTGGGAATTCCGGTATCTCATCCGGAAATACATCCTCAAACTCATTTACAACTGGAATAGCAGAGATCTCCTCCTTTTTATCACCCACCAATCCGCCCAACAGAACATAACCCAAATCTCCAGCCTTCAAGGCCTTCACAGTTTGACTAACAGACAAATACAAGGACGGACAAACAGACGGCCTCTCGTGAGATAACAACAACCTCTTCCCGCAGCAATCAATCATTGCGCAGTTCCGAGACAACCAATCCATCCCCAAAATCAAATTGACAGAGGCCAGGGGTAAGATAATTAAATCAATGGTATAACCCCTGCCTAAATAAGTGAACTTCACATCTTCACAGATCCAAGACGATTCACTAACCTCTCCTGTAGCAGTAGTAATACGCATCGGAGGAACCATCCGTGTTACCTTTAAGTCCAACGCCTTAGCCACATAGTCCGCCACAAATGAATGTGTTGCTCCCGAATCAAACAACAGAGATAAATCAACATTAGAGAGAAAAATTATACCTTTAACCAAATTCGGAGCCTTTTCAGTACGTTGTGCATTTGTAGTATAAACTCGTCCCACAGTAGGAATAACAGCAATAGGAGCAGCAGTAGTAGTAGCTGGCGGCAAGGCCTGCAGATTCGCAGCCTGCCCCGAAGAAGATGGACAATTTCTAGCAAAGTGGCCACTCTGACCACATCTAAAATAGTTCGACGTACCAGCACCACATACACCTCTGTGGTATTTTCCACACTTCCCACATTGTGGGGTAAAATATCTGTTCGAAGCACCACCACCACCAGTATTTCCACCCCTCTTGAACTGACCAGGAGGCTGCCTAACATGCAACCCCCTACCTCTATTATTATTATTGAAACCCCCTCTGTTAGTATTTCCAGAAGGACCAGGTGTCCTCTTCACATCTTGCTCTTTTGCCGACTCAGATTTCGGATACCTTCCATAAACAGTCTCGACCCTCTTACATTGGGTCACCAAATCAGCAAAGTTTCTCACCGCCGTATTAGACATCCTCTTAGCAATCTTCTCACTCAGCCCTCTTTGAAATTTAGCTGACAAGAATTCCGGAGTAGGTAGAGTACCTCCATAATTAGCAAACTTCACAAGCTCATTAAATTTTGCCACATAGGCATCCACAGTCATAACTCCCTGTACCAAATTATCGAATTCACCTTGCTTTGCCTCCCGAACATCACGGGGAAAATATTCTTCATGAAATAATCCTTCAAACAAAGTCCAAGTAAGAACCTCACCCTGAATAACAAATGGGCGAGACACATTGTCCCACCACTCCTGGGCATCACCCTCCAGCATATAAACAGAATACAATAACTTCTGCGGATCTTGGCATCTCATAACTTGAAAAATCTTATCCATACCCCTCAACCAAGCAGTAACCTCCTTTGGGTCCCTTGACCCCAGAAATGCGGGTGGCTTATGTTTCCTAAAAGATATGAGCCTACGCTCATCATCAGCATTATCAAGCACCTGCCCAGCAGCCCCAGTAGATTGGGCAACAGATGACGGATCAGGAACATAGCTAGGGTCAGTAGTAGTATGATGACTAGCCTCACCAGTGTGGTGACTAGCCCCACTCTCCCCCTGTTGAGGAGTAACAGATGGCGTCGGTGTAGGAGTCACCGTAGCCGTATGTGGAGGTGTATTATCCCTCCTAGGACGACCTCTATCCGCCCTCATCTCAGCCATAAAGGCCTGCATCATATCCTAATTAGTTTTCATCAGGTTCTCAGTCATATTTCTATTTGCAGCCGTCTCCGCCTGCAGAGCATTCAGGACTGCAGTGACCGGATCCGGTGGCAAAGGACCTGCACCACGTGCCCCACGGCGACCTCGTGCCCTACTCATGATATCTGTACATGTAACACAAAGGAATGAGTTGATCAGACCCACACTGAGGAATCACATATACATTAATCATAAATAGTTCACAGATAACTATGGCACACAAGATACAACATACACAAACAATCAGAGTTCCCTAAACAAAACTGCTCTGATACCATAAAATGTAACAGCCCGTTGTACACCGGTATTGTTAACATTGATTATGATATTAAGCGCAGTTACAATCACAGTGATTAGATTAATTAAATTACGGGAAAATTTTTCTTTTAACATATTCCTTTTCTTACATCAATACATTTTCCGTAATCAATTAAAACCACACTATAATTGTAAAAGCAATTTGCGGAAGCATACATCTTTGCTAACATCATTCATCCTTCTTTTTATTCAATTCATTTAATCTCACCATCTTACTCTCATCTTTTACCAAGTTGTAGTCCTTTACGTTGTCTACGCGTGGTTTCAAACCACGTATCATTTGGAGTTCTACCCATCAAGTTACGCCCCTTTCTTTTAGTCTAGAAAAAACTGAATTTTCGAAAATTACACTGTGGTAATCGATTACCAGTGGGTGGTAATCGATTACCACCTGTCAAAAATGAGGCAGTAGCCAATTTTCTCAATCCTCTGTTCTGGTAATCGATTACCAACTTTGGGTAATCGATTACCTCACATGGTAATCGATTACCAAAGGCCAGTAATCGATTACCAGTGCAGACAGTAGCCAATTTTTCGTCCCCTGTTGCATGGTAATCGATTACCATGCCTTGGGTAATCGATTACTATGCAGCAAAATGACAGATTACAGCATTTTAAGCCCCAAAAAGGGTGTGTAATCCATCCCTAACCCCTTGGTACTCCACATAACACATAATCATGTCCTAATGTAGGCTCTAGGCCCTTCCATCATGCATTTTCCTTAAGTTTAAACATCATTTACAAGGTTCTCAAATCATGGCCATTTACATACAATATGGACCATTTTTACAACATTACTCATCAAGACTTCAAGGCTATGAATGTGGCAATGGACAAGTCCCATGCTCACTCAAAATATACAGTTATCCATGCCATGAATAATAAAACATAAACAAGACTTAGCATATAATCATGAACACTAACAAAAGCATGGAAATAACATCATGCAATATGTTCATGACCTAAGTCTCAAAATACTAATGGTATGCTATGTGCACTCCATAACTCCTCCAAAAAGCCATGCAATCCCAATGCACCGCATGCCAATCCAATGTCCACTATACGGGCTTCTTGCCCGAAGCTCCTCCCGGCTCATAGTGACCTGAAATGTGGTCCCCCAAACACGGGGTGAGATATACGGATATATCTCAGTAAACCAATGGAGCTAGACGCTCTCTCCACTCCATGGCTCACTAAAATGTACAAATATGACATAATGCAATATGCAAGTAAAACAATATCACCATCCACCTGGAGACACCCAAGAACATCCACTCATGGATTCATGTTCAAGGACTCCATCATATAACTCCCGAGACAATCCTGGCGCCTCTCCCATGGTTGAGAAGACTCCATGGCAATACCCAACCGGAACTCCTCATGAGCCCTATCCGGCGGACGTCCCACGTTTGGATCATCCTGGCGTCGCTCCCAGAGTCGACTCCACGGCAAAACCCGACTGGCATTCTCACAAGGATGAATCCAGCGGATGTCCAAACTCCACTCGTCAACTGGCCAGTGACCACACAATTTTCACACAATACAAGCAATATGCATACAAGCACACAATCACATCATGTCATAACCACATAATCCAACCACAACCTTCCTCTAGGTGTGGTGGAGCTCACTAGGGATTAAACCCAAGTTCCAAGAGTTTACCTCAATACTTAGCAATCCGTTCCAAACGTATGCTCCAATTTAACTTTTCACAATTCCGTCCGTGTGAAGCACCCTACAACAATCATCAAATCCAAATTACACCAAAACTCACTTTTCATGAAAATTCCTCAAAATCCTCTAAGTTAAAAACCTATATTTTTCACCAAAATTTAACATAGCATTTCTAGCTTACAAACATGATTCTAAGGCCTTTTCATCTAATAGCATTTTTCCATTTGGGCTCTCTATCATCACACATCTAAAATCAAAGCTTTGAACACAAATTCATAGATCTATGAAATCAACCATCAAAAGACCACAAATATACTTACAATGTGTTGTATGATCACCACCAAGGCTTCACTAAACCATTTGAAGATCAAAACTCCAAGAAATCTCCAAAAACTCAAGTGGGTCGAATCTGAGTTTGCCAAAAACGCGGCCAAAGAGATGGACTCAAGGCTTCTAAGTGTTACCAATGGCTTTGGAAGGTTGTTTACGATAGATTTCAACACCAAAATCAAGCGATTCGGTGAAGAAATGAAGAAATGGGAAGAAATGGAGGAAATGGTGTTCTTTCTCTCTTTTGCAGGGGCTGTGCGCGAGGATGGAGAAGAAAAGAGGAGGAAAGAAGAAGAAAAGGAGGGTGGGGCCAAGTGACTTCGGTCACACGGGTCCCACACGCGATCTAACTTTAACTCCGATAAAAATTCCGATCACAAATCCTTAATCTAAATATTTTTCCAGTCCATGACATATTTTTCTTTCTCCAAAATATTGATAAAAATTTCACACCTATTGGTACACTCACACCTCAGTATTTTAACACAAAAAAATCACTATTCATCAATTTTTCCCAAATTTGCCTATTCACTCATTTTTTCGCCCTGATTCCATTTCCAGCATTACTTTTGTCATTTGAAATCTCTAACTCAGTATTTTTGCCTCATATCACACGGTTGGCAAATTACCATTTTGCCCTTTTTGCCCATTTTGGCCATAATCCTTGGATTTTCACTAATCCATCAACTTTCATTTCACAATATAATATAAAAATACACATTTAAATATTTGAGGTGTTATATTCACCCCACCTTTTTGAAATTTTGTCCGCAAAATTAAATCATACCTGCTCACTAACTCAGGATACAGCCGGAGAATCTCGTCCTCCCGCTCCCAAGTAGCCTCCTCAGGTGTGCGGCCTTCCCACTGAATCTTCAGCATGGGAATCACTTTACTTCTTAATCGCTTTTCACTGCGATCCAAAACTGCAATAGGACCAATGGGAGTCTTCAAGTTCTCCCTGATTTCAATATTATCCGGCATCACCACATGTGATTCATCCGGAACATAACGTCGCAACTGCGACACATGAAAAACATCATGTAAATTAGACAACTGAGGGGGTAAGGCAAGCTGATAGGCCACCAATCCTACTCTTTTCATAATCTGGTACGGCCCAATGAACCGTGGACTCAGCTTCCTCACACCCAACGCACGGCCAACACCTGTGACCGGCGACAAACGTACAAACACATGGTCACCTTCCTCAAATTCCAGTGGTCTATGCTTATTGTCATAGTAGCTTTTCTGCCGATTCTGTGCCTGTTTCAATTTTTCTCTAATCATTTCAATTTGCACTGTTGTTTCCTGCACAAAATCCGGACCAAATCTTTCTTTATCGCCTACCTCAGTCCAACAAGTGGGCGTACGACACCTCCTGCCATACAAAACCTCGTATGGTGCCATACCCAGACTGGAATGAAAACTGTTATTATAAGAAAATTCCACCAGTGGTAAGTACTTATCCCAAGCATTACCCTGTTCCAGTGTGCATGCTCTCAGCATATCCTCAAGTGTCTGTATGGTCCTCTCAGTCTGACCATCAGTCTGCGGGTGATAAGCAGTGCTCAGTCGAAGCTGAGTGCCAAAAGCCTGCTGCAAGGCTCCCCAAAATCGTGAAGTAAACTTCGGGTCCCGATCACTAACAATACTAATCGGTACCCCATGGAGTCTAACAATCTCCTTTACATACAGTGTAGCCAACTTCTCTGTGGTGTAGTCCACTCGCACTGGTAGAAAATGTGCAGACTTCGTGAGTCGGTCCACAATAACCCAAATCGAATCATAACCAGCTTGAGTTCGCGGCAATCCCACAACAAAGTCCATCGAAATACTCTCCCATTTCCATTCAGGTATATCCAGCGGCTGAAGTAATCCAGCAGGTTTCTGATGCTCTATTTTCACTTTCTGACACACCAAGCACTTAGACACGTACTCGGCAACATCCCTCTTCATCCCAGGCCACCAGAACTTAACTTTCAAATCTTGATACATTTTTGTGGCACCTGGGTGGATAGCATATTGACCCTTGTGGGCCTCAGTCATAACTTCCTCTGCAAGTTCCTTGGGCACAACAATCCTGCCCTGATATAATAACAATCCCTGTTCATTAACAGATATGCCACTCTGGCCTTTCAAATACTTTATACTTTCATTTCTAATCTGAGTCTCTTTAATCTTCTCGTGCAGCTCGTTCTCAATCCGAGTCAACTCCATATCACACATTCTTCCTGCAAAGAAATCCGTTATTTTCATATCACGGAATTGCTCAATCACTTCATTGTCCCACATCATCATATGAGATAAGTTAACAGACTTCCTACTCAATGCATCTGCCACAACATTAGCTTTTCCCGGGTGGTATTTCAGCTCAAAGTCATAGTCTTTTAAGAATTCAACCCATCTACGCTGTCTCATATTCAGCTCCTTCTGATCAAATAAATATTTCAAGCTTTTATGGTCGCTGAACACAGCAAATTTCATCCCATACAGAAAATGCCTCCAGATTTTCAAGGCAAACACAATAGCAGCCAGTTCCAAGTCGTGCGTCGGATAATTTTCTTCATGTGGCCTTAACTGCCTAGACGCATATGCAATCACTTTTCCTTCCTGCATCAGTACGCTCCCTAAACCTTTCTTAGAAGCGTCACAATATAACACAAACTCACCCTCCGGATCAGGTAGAGTTAACACCGGAGCAGTAGTCAACTTCTCTTTCAATAGCAGAAAACAATCCTCACATTCCTGGGTCCACACAAAAGGAGTATCCTTTCGTGTCAATCGAGTCAACGGTAAAACCATTGCAGAAAATCCCTGTATAAATCGGCGATAATAGCCAGCAAGCCCCAGAAAACTTCTAATCTCAGTCACAGTCTTAGGTCGTTCCCAGTCACTCACCGCTTCAATCTTGCTTGGATCCACTGCAACACCACTTGCAGAAATAACATGACCCAAGAATTGCACCTCAGACAACCAGAATTCACACTTAGACGGTTTAGCATATAACTTCTTATCTTTTAACACCTGCAGCACAATCCTCAAATGGTCCATGTGCTCCTCTGTACTCTTAGAATAGATCAAAATGTCATCAATGAACACAATTACAAACTGGTCCAAATACGGTTTGAAGATGCGGTTCATATAGTCCATGAACACCGCAGGGGCATTAGTAAGCCCAAAAGGAATCACTTGATATTCAAAATGTCCATATCTGGATCGGAAAGCTGTTTTAGGTACATCCTCCGGTTTAATCCGAATCTGGTGATATCCGGACCGGAGATCAATCTTTGAAAATACACAGGCATCCCTCAACTGATCTAATAAATCATCAATACGCGGTAATGGGTACCGGTTCTTAATAGTCACTTTATTCAGCTGTCGGTAGTCAGTGCACAATCTCATGCTACCATCCTTTTTCTTTACAAATATCACCGGTGCTCCCCACGGAGACACACTCGGCCTAATAAAATTCTTCGCAGACAATTCTTCAATGTGTTTCTTCAACTCGGCCAACTCAAGTGGCGACATCCGGTATGGAGCCAAGGAGATCGGCCCCACACCAGGCAATAGGTCAATCGAGAATTCAATCTCTCTCTCAGGTGGGAATTCCGGTATCTCATCCGGAAATACATCCTCAAACTCATTTACAACTAGAATAGCAGAGATCTCCTCCTTTTTATCACCCACCAATCCGCCCAACAGAACATAACCCAAATCTCCAGCCTTCAAGGCCTTCACAGTTTGACTAACAGACAAATACAAGGACGGACAAACAGACGGCCTCTCGTGACATAACAACAACCTCTTCCCGCAGCAATCAATCATTGCGCAGTTCCGAGACAACCAATCCATCCCCAAAATCAAATTGACAGAGGCCAGGGGTAAGATAATTAAATCAATGGTATAACCCCTGCCTAAATAAGTGAACTTCACATCTTCACAGATCCAAGACGATTCACTAACCTCTCCTGTAGCAGTAGTAATACGCATCGGAGGAACCATCCGTGTTACCTTTAAGTCCAACGCCATAGCCACATAGTCCGCCACAAATGAATGTGTTGCTCCCGAATCAAACAACAGAGATAAATCAACATTAGAGAGAAAAATTATACCTTTAACCAAATTCGGAGCCTTTTCAGTACGTTGTGCATTTGTAGTATAAACTCGTCCCACAGTAGGAATAACAGCAATAGGAGCAGCAGTAGTAGTAGCTGGCGGCAAGGCCTGCAGATTCGCAGCCTGCCCCGAAGAAGATGGACAATTTCTAGCAAAGTGGCCACTCTGACCACATCTAAAATAGTTCGACGTACCAGCACCACATACACCTCTGTGGTATTTTCCACACTTCCCACATTGTGGGGTAAAATATCTGTTCGAAGCACCACCACCACCAGTATTTCCACCCCTCTTGAACTGACCAGGAGGCTGCCTAACATGCAACCCCCTACCTCTATTATTATTATTGAAACCCCCTCTGTTAGTATTTCCAGAAGGACCAGGTGTCCTCTTCACATCTTGCTCTTTTGCCGACTCAGATTTCGGATACCTTCCATAAACAGTCTCGACCCTCTTACATTGGGTCACCAAATCAGCAAAGTTTCTCACCGCCGTATTAGACATCCTCTTAGCAATCTTCTCACTCAGCCCTCTTTGAAATTTAGCTGACAAGAATTCCGGAGTAGGTAGAGTACCTCCATAATTAGCAAACTTCACAAGCTCATTAAATTTTGCCACATAGGCATCCACAGTCATAACTCCCTGTACCAAATTATCGAATTCACCTTGCTTTGCCTCCCGAACATCACGGGGAAAATATTCTTCATGAAATAATCCTTCAAACAAAGTCCAAGTAAGAACCTCACCCTGAATAACAAATGGGCGAGACACATTGTCCCACCACTCCTGGGCATCACCCTCCAGCATATAAACAGAATACAATAACTTCTGCGGATCTTGGCATCTCATAACTTGAAAAATCTTATCCATACCCCTCAACCAAGCAGTAACCTCCTTTGGGTCCCTTGACCCCAGAAATGCGGGTGGCTTATGTTTCCTAAAAGATATGAGCCTACGCTCATCATCAGCATTATCAAGCACCTGCACAGCAGCCCCAGTAGATTGGGCAACAGATGACGGATCAGGAACATAGCTAGTGTCAGTAGTAGTATGATGACTAGCCTCACAAGTGTGGTGACTAGCCCCACTCTCCCCCTGTTGAGGAGTAACAGATGGCGTCGGTGTAGGAGTCACCGTAGCCGTATGTGGAGGTGTATTATCCCTCCTAGGACGACCTCTATCCGCCCTCATCTCAGCCATAAAGGCCTGCATCATATCCTGATTAGTTTTCATCAGGTTCTCAGTCATATTTCTTTTTGCAGCCGTCTCCGCCTGCAGAGCATTCAGGACTGCAGTGACCGGATCCGGTGGCAAAGGACCTGCACCACGTGCCCCACGGCGACCTCGTGCCCTACTCATGATATCTGTACATGTAACACAAAGGAATGAGTTGATCAGACCCACACTGAGGAATCACATATACATTAATCATAAATAGTTCACAGATAACTATGGCACACAAGATACAACATACACAAACAATCAGAGTTCCCTAAACAAAACTGCTCTGATACCATAAAATGTAACAGCCCGTTGTACACCGGTATTGTTAACATTGATTATGATATTAAGCGCAGTTACAATCACAATGATTAGATTAATTAAATTACGGGCAAATTTTTCTTTTAACATATTCCTTTTCTTACATCAATACATTTTCCGTAATCAATTAAAACCACACTATAATTGTAAAAGCAATTTGCGGAAGCATACATCTTTGCTAACATCATTCATCCTTCTTTTTATTCAATTCATTTAATCTCACCATCTTACTCTCATCTTTTACCAAGTTGTAGTCCTTTACGTTGTCTACGCGTGGTTTCAAACCACGTATCATTTGGAGTTCTACCCATCAAGTTACGCCCCTTTCTTTTAGTCTAGAAAAAACTGAATTTTCGAAAATTACACTGTGGTAATCGATTACCAGTGGGTGGTAATCGATTACCACCTGTCAAAAATGAGGCAGTAGCCAATTTTCTCAATCCTCTGTTCTGGTAATCGATTACCAACTTTGGGTAATCGATTACCTCACATGGTAATCGATTACCAAAGGCCAGTAATTGATTACCAGTGCAGACAGTAGCCAATTTTTCGTCCCCTGTTGCATGGTAATCGATTACCATGCCTTGGGTAATCGATTACTATGCAGCAAAATGACAGATTACAGCATTTTAAGCCCCAAAAAGGGTGTGTAATCCATCCCTAACCCCTTGGTACTCCACATAACACATAATCATGTCCTAATGTAGGCTCTAGGCCCTTCCATCATGCATTTTCCTTAAGTTTAAACATCATTTACAAGGTTCTCAAATCATGGCCATTTACATACAATATGGACCATTTTTACAACATTACTCATCAAGACTTCAAGGCTATGAATGTGGCAATGGACAAGTCCCATGCTCACTCAAAATATACAGTTATCCATGCCATGAATAATAAAACATAAACAAGACTTAGCATATAATCATGAACACTAACAAAAGCATGGAAATAACATCATGCAATATGTTCATGACCTAAGTCTCAAAATACTAATGGTATGCTATGTGCACTCCATAACTCCTCCAAAAAGCCATGCAATCCCAATGCACCGCATGCCAATCCAATGTCCACTATACGGGCTTCTTGCCCGAAGCTCCTCCCGGCTCATAGTGACCTGAAATGTGGTCCCCCAAACACGGGGTGAGATATACGGATATATCTCAGTAAACCAATGGAGCTAGAGGCTCTCTCCACTCCATGGCTCACTAAAATGTACAAATATGACATAATGCAATATGCAAGTAAAACAATATCACCATCCACCTGGAGACACCCAAGAACATCCACTCATGGATTCATGTTCAAGGACTCCATCATATAACTCCCGAGACAATCCTGGCGCCTCTCCCATGGTTGAGAAGACTCCATGGCAATACCCAACCGGAACTCCTCATGAGCCCTATCCGGCGGACGTCCCACGTTTGGATCATCCTGGCGTCGCTCCCAGAGTCGACTCCACGGCAAAACCCGACTGGCATTCTCACAAGGATGAATCCAGCGGATGTCCAAACTCCACTCGTCAACTGGCCAGTGACCACACAATTTTCACACAATACAAGCAATATGCATACAAGCACACAATCACATCATGTCATAACCACATAATCCAACCACAACCTTCCTCTAGGTGTGGTGGAGCACACTAGGGATTAAACCCAAGTTCCAAGAGTTTACCTCAATACTTAGCAATCTGTTCCAAACGTATGCTCCAATTTAACTTTTCACAATTCCGTCCGTGTGAGGCACCCTACAACAATCATCAAATCCAAATTACACCAAAACTCACTTTTCATGAAAATTCCTCAAAATCCTCTAAGTTAAAAACCTATATTTTTCACCAAAATTTAACATAGCATTTCTAGCTTACAAACATGATTCTAAGGCCTTTTCATCTAATAGCATTTTTCCATTTGGGCTCTCTATCATCACACATCTAAAATCAAAGCTTTGAACACAAATTCATAGATATATGAAATCAACCATCAAAAGACCACAAATATACTTACAATGTGTTGTATGATCACCACCAAGGCTTCACTAAACCATTTGAAGATCAAAACTCCAAGAAATCTCCAAAAACTCAAGTGGGTCGAATCTGAGTTTGCCAAAAACGCGGCCAAAGAGATGGATTCAAGGCTTCTAAGTGTTACCAATGGCTTTGGAAGGTTGTTTACGATAGATTTCAACACCAAAATCAAGCGATTCGGTGAAGAAATGAAGAAATGGGAAGAAATGGAGGAAATGGTGTTCTTTCTCTCTTTTGCAGGGGCTGTGCGCGAGGATGGAGAAGAAAAGAGGAGGAAAGAAGAAGAAAAGGAGGGTGGGGCCAAGTGACTTCGGTCACACGGGTCCCACACGCGATCTAACTTTAACTCCGATAAAAATTCCGATCACAAATCCTTAATCTAAATATTTTTCCAGTCCATGACATATTTTTCTTTCTCCAAAATATTGATAAAAATTTCACACCTATTGGTACACTCACACCTCAGTATTTTAACACATAAAAATCACTATTCATCAATTTTTCCCAAATTTTCCTATTCACTCAATTTTCCGCCCTGATTCCATTTCCAGCATTACTTTTGTCATTTGAAATCTCTAACTCAGTATTTTTGCCTCATATCACACGGTTGGCAAATTACCATTTTGCCCTTTTTGCCCATTTTGGCCATAATCCTTGGATTTTCACTAATCCATCAACTTTCATTTCACAATATAATATAAAAATACACATTTAAATAT
>JAVKPL010000887.1:0-15835 GCA_032173675.1 Gastrolobium villosum
ACAAAGGAAAATGATTTTGTAAGTTTTTCGAAAGGAAAATGGATTCCATCGAAGATTTTTGACGGAAAATGAATTCCATCGAAAACGGATGAATAAAATAAATGCAAAAGAAATTGATTTTGTGAAGTTTTTCGACGGAAAATGAATTCCGTCGAAAATGGATGAATAAAATAAATACAAAATAAATTGATTTTGTGAAGTTTTTCGACAGGAAAAAAAATTTCGTCGAAAACGGATATAATAAAATGAATGCAAAAGAAATTGATTTTTTGAAGTTTTTCGACGGAAAATGGATTCCGTAGAAGATTTTTGATGGAAAATGGATTTCGTCGAAGATTTTTGACGGAAAATGAATTCCGTCGAAAATGCATGAATAAAATAAATGCAAAAGAAATTGATTTTATGAAGTTTTTCGACGTAAAACGGATTCCTTCGAAAATGGATGAATAAAATAAATTCAAAAGAAATTGATTTTGTGAAGTTTTTCGACAGAAAACAAATTCCGCCGAAAACAGATGAATAAAGTAAATGCAAAAGAAATTGATTTTGTGCAGTTTTTCGACGGAAAATGGAATCCGTAGAAGATTTTTGACGGAAAATGGATTCCTTCGAAGATTTTTGACGGAAAATGAATTCCATCGAAAACGGATGAATAAAATAAATGCAAAAGAAATTGATTTTGTGAAGTTTTTCGACGGAAAATGGATTCCGTCGAAGATTTTTGACGGAAAATGAATTCCGTCGAAAATGGATGAATAAAATAAGTTTAAAAGAAATTGATTTTGTGAATTTTTTCGACGGAAAATAGATTTCGTCGAAGATTTTTGACGGAAAATGAATTCCGTCGAAAATGGATGAATAAAATAAATGCAAAAGAAATTGATTTTATGAAGTTTTTCGACGAAAAATGGATTCCTTCGAAGATTTTTGACGAAAAATGTATTCCGTCGAAAACGGATTAATAAAATAAATGCAAAAGAAATTGATTTTGTGAACATTTTTGACGGAAAATGAATTTCGTCGAAAATGGAAGAATAAAATAAATGTAAAAGAAATTATTTTAAGAAGTTTTTCGACGAAAAATGGATTCCGTCGAAGATTTTTGACGAAAAAAGTATTCCGTCGAAAACGGATGACTAAAATAAATACAAAAAAAATTGATTTTCTGAAGTTTTTCGACGGAAAAAGAATTTCGTCGAAAACAGATTAATAAAATAAATACAAAGGAAATTGATTTTGTAAGTTTTTCGAAGGAAAATGGATTCCGTCGAAGATTTTTGACGGAAAATGAATTCCATCGAAAACGGATGAATAAAATAAATGCAAAAGAAATTGATTTTGTGAAGTTTTTCGACGGAAAATGGATTCCGTCGAAGATTTTTGACGGAAAATGAATTCCGTCGAAAATGGATGAATAAAATAAATACAAAATAAATTGATTTTGTGAAGTTTTTCGACAGGAAAAAAAATTTCGTCGAAAACGGATATAATAAAATAAATGCAAAAGAAATTGATTTTTTGAAGTTTTTCGACGGAAAATGGATTCCGTAGAAGATTTTTGATGGAAAATGGATTCCGTCGAAGATTTTGGACGGAAAATGAATTCCGTCGAAAACGGATGAATAAAGCAGTATACACATCCGTATAAAAATTTCAACACTTAAAATTCTTTTCACGAAGGTTTTCCAAAATAGCCATTGTTCATAAAAGTTCAACTAACATAATTATGATAACGACTACAATCATCCAAAAGTACCAAAACATTAATCATTACAGTTATCCATTTAACAAACAGCAACACTGATAATCCACGCATCAGCAATCAACAGCAAAATATTACTCCTTCAAATGCTCTTGCGTCCTCCTGCCATTTTGAAAAATAGCAGCCCCGAAGGGGTGAGAATAATCCCAGTAGTGTGGCAATAAAACCAGTAATATAACAATATTAACTAGGCACAAAATCATAAACAGTCACTTCAACATATCCTTGTTCCTTTTCCTTTTTATCATATTCATATATTGCGTATATAACGCCTTTCCTTTGCGCTTTTAGCACCGTCGTGCGCGCACTTCACAGTGGAATCAATTATCCCTTGGCACCTGAGCTCCATGTGGATTCCATCTGTGGGCCTATGCGGACTGATGCCAAGTGTCCCATACCCCGGTACCTTGGGGATGCCTATATGATGCTTGCTCAAACACATGGTCCTGTACATAACTATTCTAAAACAAGGCCTATATGATCTTGATACATGCATGTCATGCTATGCTTTCACACACAGAGCGTAAAAATGCGGTATAATGTAAGATGCATGCTTATATACCTTTCATATGCGTTATGCTGCCACATAACGTCTTTACCTCATAATCATATAGCCATCACGGCACATATTTGGCAGTTTCCTTTCATTATAATGGAACATAATATTTTTACGGCATATGGAGCATCATGTCATAATTCTATACCAGTAGTCAATAGTCACATTAGGCATCATCGCCTGACACTTACCTTAGCTTTCCTTAAATATTACCAACGGCAGCGAAATATTCTCACTTCTTAAGCGCACCTAAATCAATTAAAACTAATCATTTACAGTGGCTATTTACAGCAGAACAGAGAGCATACAGCAGTGTTTACAGCAGCAAAACAGTGAGCATACAGCAGCAAAACAGTGGGCATTTACAGCCGCAAAACAGTGAGCATACAGCAGCAAAACAGTGAGCATACAGCAGTGTTTACAGCAGCAAAACAGTGAGCATACAGCAGCAAAACAGTGAGCATACAGCAGCAAAACAGTGGGCATTTACAGCAGTGTTTACAGCAGCAAAACAGTGGACATACAGCAGTGTTTACAGCAGCAAAACAGTGGACATACAGCAGTGTTTACAGCAGCAAAACAGTGATGTTTTAAACAGAAACAGTGACGTTTTTAAAACAGAAACAGTGGCACTTTGAACTTCCAAAACAGTGGCATAAATCTTGGTTTTTGGACATTGAAACAGTGGCATATTATGGATTAAACAGTGGCATTTGATGCATAAAAACAGTGGCATTTTATGCATATAAACAGTGGCATATGATGACTAAAACAGTGGCATATTATGCATAAAAACAGTGGCATATGATGACTAAAACAGTGGCACATTATGCATAAAAACAGTGGCTTAAGGAGCACTAAAACAGTGACATACATGTGCAGAAACAGTGGCATGTAATGTGCAGAAACAGTGGCATGTAATGTGCAGAAACAGTGGCATCTAATGTGCAGAAACAGTGGCTTTTAAGTGCAGAAACAGTGGCTTTTAGGTGCAGAAACAGTGGCTTTTAGGTGCAGAAACAGTGGCGTATAATGGTGATTTTGAGGGACCGAAACAGTGGCATTTCATCTTCAAAACAATAGCACATCAAACCGAAACAGTGGCACATTTCTTCTTTAAAACAGTGGCATCTCCATACAAGAAATAGTGGCATAAGCTTAAACATAACCATAAGATTTTTATGCATACAATTCATCATGAAATGACTCCATACTTATACTTTTATCATGCTCAACCAAGGATCCAAAGCAACACATATACAAGGAGACATTCCAACATTCATACATGGCTACACAAAGAAAGAGTTCAAAGTTCAAAGCCTACCTCTTGTAGCACACCCTTCAAAGTCAAGAACCACACACCACCTTCTAGCTTCACTACACAACAAGTCCTTGCTTCCTATGGTGATCTATGCGCAACAAGGATGAGGATGGACAAACTTGGGCAGCTTCAAAAGTGAGGGATCAAGACCGAACAGTGAGGTGAAGGTGAGGAGGAAAGCTTACTCTTTGCTTGGGACAAGGGCTACGGTTTTGAGAGGTGAGGGAAGGTAAGTGACCAATGTTTTTTCTTCTCCAAGAGGCTTGTTGGTTCAGCTAGAGAGTGAGGGAAAGAGGAGATGAGTTGGCTGCACAAAATGAATGGGGACAGCCCCCCTCTTGTGCGCATATTTATAGGGAAAGAGAGGAGAAGTTGCTATGATTATCCATCATGAAAATTTCTGATTGCTTGAGGGGATGGGGCTGCATACAAGGCTGAATCAAGCAAAGGGTTTGCTTCTAGCTTACTCTATTTACATGCAAGGATGGAGGAGTGATATGTTCAGATTTGGTGCTGTCCTAAGTCAGAAAATTTTCTGCATCATTGACCAAGGTATGCGCAAAAATGGAGTGGAAAGGAAGTGTCATGAGCACATGCAAGTCAACAAGTAAAACAACCATGTGGCAGCCCAAAAATCTGCACTTAGGCAGCCTTGGTGCGCAATGATGAGGGGGAAAGAGGTGCAGTTTTGTGACAGCCCAAATTCAGATTTTGGAGCTGCACAAATTGATGAAAATGCAGCAAAAAAATCCCTTATGATGCATGTGAAAACAAGGCAGGTTTTGACTCATGTTGGGCTGCAAAAGCTTGCCAAAAATCTGCACAAAACAGTGTCATGATGGAAGTGCAAGAGGGTTCTCCAAGTCAACAAGTTAGGCAGTTTGTGTCATAAAAAAAATCTGCATCAAGACCCCTCCCATGTGCGCCAAAATGGGGGATTATGCAGCCTAAAATCATGCTAAAATGCACATGTGTCTTCCATGCAATGAGGTTTAAATCAAGTTATGCTTAAGCAAGGTGAGGTGGCGGTTTTAACAAGGGAAAATGGTAGATTTCAAGGTCCTAAATCACCCTTACTTGTGCGCAAAATTGAGTGGTAGAAGGGTTGCCATGTGAAGGTTTCTTGGTACACAAGACACCTTAGTTGGACAAGGCTTAGGAAGGATAAGAGTGGACACAACCTTGGGCTGAATAGCTTGATCCAAGAGCCATCCTTGGGCCATTGGCCACACACACAAAGGATCCAAACACACAAGTCCAAAAGCAACAAGTCCATACACACTCAAGCCCACATCCAAACACTAATGCCTTCTAACACACACTCACATTACTCATAAGATTAAATTCACATGTCTACATATGTATCTTCCTATGATTTAATTTAATTAATTACCTTAGTCTTATCCAAGGATAAAGGTCAACCAATTCACAAGCCATTACACATAAACCATACATCCGAGTTCTACACATGTACACATAGCATATAGTACTTAGGTATTTTACTAATTATGCGGGATGTTACACTCTCCCCACCAAATAGGAATTTTGCCCGCAAAATTAAACTTACTTAAGAGCTAAACAGTTCAGGATAGCGTTTCTGAACGTCGTCCTCGCGCTCCCAAGTGGCTTCAGCTGCCGATCTGTTGTTCCATAATACCTTCACCAAAGGAATCTCTTTAGAACGGAGTCGTTTGATGGATCTTTCAAGAATTTGGAATGGTTGCACTTGATAAGTCAGATTTTCCTTGAGTTCCACTTCTTCCGGTTGTAACACGTGAGATGGATCAGAGAGATACCTCCGTAGCTGTGACACATGAAATACATTGTGAATTCCTGACAGATTGGGTGGTAAGGCCAACCGGTATGCAGACTCTCCAATCCGGTCCATAATCAGATACGGTCCTAAGTACCATGGACTTAACTTCTTAACTCCCATTCTCCTTCCGAGTCCCGATGTAGGAGTGATTCTCAAGAACACATGATCTCCGACTTCGAAAGATAGAGGCTTATGACGCTTGTCGTAATAACTCTTCTGTCTGGCCTGAGCCCTCTGCATATTCTCCCCAATCTTCTTTACTTGTTCGGATGTTTCTTGAATTAGATCGGGTCCTAACATACTTCGCTCACCCACTTCCGTCCAACATAAAGGGGATCTGCATTTTCTCCCATACAAATCTTCATACGGTGCCATCTGAATGCTGGAGTGGTAACTGTTGTTGTAAGCGAACTCAATCAAAGAAAGATAACTATCCCAGCTGCCTCCTAACTCCAAAACACATGCTCGCAACATGTCCTCTAAGGCTTGAATGGTGCGTTCCGTCTGGCCATCGGTCTGCGGATGATAAGAAGTGCTCAACCTCAATTGGGTCCCTAATGCTCTTTGAAAGGATTCCCAAAACTTAGATGTAAACTTGGGATCACGATCACTGACAATACTCGTAGGAACTCCGTGCAGCTTCACAATCTCCTGCAGATAAATTCTAGCAAGCCTCTCTGTATCATATGTGGTTTTAACACGCAAGAAATGAGCTGACTTCGTTAAACGATCGACAATCACCCAGATAGAATCATATCCTTCTCGCGTCCGAGGAAGTCCAACTACAAAATCCATCGAAATACTGTCCCACTTCCATTCGGGAATCTCCAGAGGTTGAAGGAGTCCCGACGGTTTCTGATGTTCGTACTTCACCTTCTGACAAGTTAAGCATCGAGATACATACTCCGCAATATCACGCTTCATACCCGGCCACCAAAACGAGGTCTTCAAATCATGGTACATCTTCGTGGATCCAGGATGAACTGCATACTTACCCTTGTGAGCTTCCTGCAAAACTTCTTGCTTCAACTCTTCATTCGGCACAACCAGCCGTCCTTGAAATCTCCAAACATCATTCTCATCCTTTACAACATCTTGGTTGCCAACCAAAACACGGACTAACTCTTCATCTTTCTGAGCCTCCTTAATTCTACTGATCAATTCATTCTCCACCTTTATGTTTCCCAATCTTATGCTGTTCCCTCTCTCGTCTACCGATAAGTTCAAGTCTCGAAAGGCCTCAAACAATTTCAGCTCTTCTATCATCAGAGTTGCAGTGTGTAGTGTCTTCCTGCTCAGGGCGTCAGCTACCACGTTTGCCTTTCCTGGGTGGTACTTAAGTTCAAAATCGTAGTCCTTCAGAAATTCCATCCACCGACGTTGCCGCATATTCAGCTCCTTCTGATCGAACAAGTACTTCAAACTCTTATGATCGCTGAACACGTCAAACTGCGAACCATACAAGTGGTGCCTCCAGATTTTAAGTGCGAACACTATAGCTGCTAACTCCAAATCGTGCGTAGGATAATTTTCTTCGTGAGGCTTCAGTTGTCGAGATGCGTAAGCTACCGCCATACGATCCTGCATCAACACGCATCCAAGTCCTTTCAGCGACGCATCGCAGTAAACTTCGAACCTTCGAGTAGGATCCGGAATCGTGAGTACGGGAGCACTCGTCAATCTGCTCTTTAGCTCCAAGAAACATTCTTCACAGGCTTCAGTCCACTCAAAAGGCTTATCCTTCCGAGTGAGACGAGTAAGAGGTTGCACTATCTGAGAGAAATTCTGGATAAACCTTCGATAATATCCAGCCAGACCTAAGAAACTTCTTACTTCGGTGACAGTCTTGGGTCGTTCCCAATTCATGACAGCTTCAACTTTGCTGGGGTCCACCGCGATACCTTCTGATGAGATGACATGGCCCAGAAACTGGACCTCTTTAAGCCAGAACTCGCACTTCGACCATTTCGCGTACAACAGCTTCTCCTTCAAGATTTGCAAGACAATCCTCAGGTGTTCCGCATGCAGCTCTTCATTAGCTGAGTAAATCAGGATATCGTCGATAAACACAATAACGAACTGATCAAGAAAAGGGCGGAAGATGCGGTTCATGTAGTCCATGAACACCGCTGGAGCATTCGTAAGTCCGAATGGGATCACCTGATATTCGTAGTGCCCATAACGAGTCCTAAAAGCGGTTTTCGGAATATCCTCCGGTTTGACCCGGATCTGATGGTATCCCGATCGTAAATCTATCTTGGAAAAGACTCTGGCTCCTCTCAGCTGGTCCATCAAATCGTCGATCCTCGGTAGCGGATACTTATTCTTCACCGTTACTTTGTTCAGCTGGCGGTAATCTACACACAGACGTAAACTTCCATCCTTCTTCTTAATCAAGATGGCTGGAGCACCCCAAGGAGAAGTACTCGGTCTGATGAATTCCTTTGCCAAAAGCTCTTCTATCTGCTTTTTCAACTCGCGAAGTTCCAACGGCGCCATACGATACGGAGCAATGGAGATTGGTCCAACTCCAGGAACAAGTTCGATCGAAAATTCTATTTCCCTATGAGGAGGCAATCGAGGTATTTCATCCGGGAATACCTCCTCGAATTCTCTAACTACCGGTACATTCTGAATTGGATTGCCAACCGAGGTCTCAGCCTCGATCGACAAAAGATACCCTGCTGCTCCCTTGCGGAGCTCTTTTCTAACTTGCAATAAGGAAATGAGAGAGAAAGGTTGAAAATTACCATCTTTCGCAGGAACAACGACTTTCCCCGCTCGACAGTCCAATGTTATCCCGTTTTCCGTCAGCCAGTCCATACCGATAATCACATCGAAGTTGAATACCGGCAGGACCACCAAGTTAACCGTATACGTGTTCCCTTCATACTGCAAGGTAACACCTCTGCAGATCTCTGAGGCGGTGCACGATCCACCAGTAGGTGTGCTGATGTGTAACTCATAAGGTAACGGGGTTGGGGTGATGCCTATTCTCAAGGCAGTATGCTTTGCCATAAAAGAGCCAGACGCTCCAGAATCAAAGATAACAGAAATTGGGTGACCATTCAGAGTGACATTACCTTTGATCAGGTTGGGAAACTTCTGCGCTTCATTTGCATCCAATGTGAACACTCGAGCTTGCGGAGGCTGTTGGTCAGCGTTCTGGGGGCACTTGTAAGCAAAATGACCTTGCTGGCCGCATCTGAAGCATGCATTGTTGTTCTTGCGACAGACTCCAAAGTGATTCTTTCCACATGTAGCACAAACAGTCGCGCCCTGACGTCCAGTCGACGATTGACCCACCGTAAAGTTTCTCTTAAAATTTCCAGGCCGCGCCTGTAACGGCGTACCTCTGCCTCGACCCCTACCAGGTGCCGCCCTGAAGAATCTGCCTGCTCGATTTCCTCCATGGAATTGTGGTGGTGGCTTGTTCAAGTTCTTGGCTTCCAGAATGATTCCTTCTGCCTGACGACTCTGGTTGATGAGTTCCGGAAGTGTACGATTAGCCGTCGTCAAGATGAGCTTGCGGATTTCCGGATGCAGTCCGCTCTCGAACTTCTCCACCTGCCATTCTTCGTCATAAATGTTCCGGTCGAAGTTGGCGTACTCGATCAGCTGCCCAAATTTTGCAATATATTCATTAACCGTCATGTTACCCTGCCTGAGCGACAGCAGTTCAGTGTGCTTCATCCTTCGCATTGCCTTAGGAAAATACTTATCCAGAAATACTTGTCTGAACACGGCCCATGTTAGTTCCACGTCCTGAGCTCTCAGCAGAGCCCTCGCACCATTCCACCATGTTAAAGCTTCTCCCATCAGCTGGTACGACGCGTACTCAGTCTTCTGCGCTTCCGGGCATGCCATGCGTTCGAAAATGTGCTCAATCATCTGCAGCCACTTTGCTGCAGCCTCAGGGTTGTCCTCACCCTCAAAGGTAGGTGGTTGGAAGTTGCGGAAGTCTTTCAACCTCCGACGGGCAATTTCTTCTGCATTTTCATGCAGTGGGGGTTGGTTCTGATTCTGTTGCCTATGGTCGCGCCATTCTTGGCTCATATTCTGGATGAACGTTGCCAGTCCCCCAATGGTAGTGATAAGATCCTCTTCCGCATCGCCAGTCCTTCCCCGAGTTGAACCGCGACCACCCGCCATGATTCTGCACTCACAATATCAGGAAATGAGTTGATCAGGCTCACCGCAAGTTATTCATGGCAGCAGTCTCAAGTAGGTATTCGAGTTCAATTCGGGCAAGTTAGCTATGCATCCGTGTCTTATCACAGAACAGTCTAAACCATCTAACTATCCTAGCTACATATACTTAAACTATAGCACATTTAAACAGTCAATCAGCAGATAAACACAAACAGCAGTCAATTCAATCAAACACAAGCAATTCCATGGACCAAACTGCTCTGATACCAATTAGTGTAACGCCCTCCCTTGTATGCATCCAAGAGAGTCGTTTGCTAAGCGGAATCAGAGTCGTTAACGTCCCATGAGCTAACAAAGCAGTATACACATCCGTATAAAAATTTCAACACTTAAAATTCTTTTCACGAAGGTTTTCCAAAATAGCCATTGTTCATAAAAGTTCAACTAACATAATTATGATAACGACTACAATCATCCAAAAGTACCAAAACATTAATCATTACAGTTATCCATTTAACAAACAACAACACTGATAATCCACGCATCAGCAATCAACAGCAAAATATTACTCCTTCAAATGCTCTTGCGTCCTCCTGCCATTTTGAAAAATAGCAGCCCCGAAGGGGTGAGAATAATCCCAGTAGTGTGGCAATAAAACCAGTAATATAACAATATTAACTAGGCACAAAATCATAAACAGTCACTTCAACATATCCTTGTTCCTTTTCCTTTTTATCATATTCATATATTGCGTATATAACGCCTTTCCTTTGCGCTTTTAGCACCGTCGTGCGCGCACTTCACAGTGGAATCAATTATCCCTTGGCACCTGAGCTCCATGTGGATTCCATCTGTGGGCCTATGCGGACTGATGCCAAGTGTCCCATACCCCGGTACCTTGGGGATGCCTATATGATGCTTGCTCAAACACATGGTCCTGTACATAACTATTCTAAAACAAGGCCTATATGATCTTGATACATGCATGTCATGCTATGCTTTCACACACAGAGCGTAAAAATGCGGTATAATGTAAGATGCATGCTTATATACCTTTCATATGCGTTATGCTGCCACATAACGTCTTTACCTCATAATCGTATAGCCATCACGGCACATATTTGGCAGTTTCCTTTCATTATAATGGAACATAATATTTTTACGGCATATGGAGCATCATGTCATAATTCTATACCAGTAGTCAATAGTCACATTAGGCATCATCGCCTGACACTTACCTTAGCTTTCCTTAAATATTACCAACGGCAGCGAAATATTCTCACTTCTTAAGCGCACCTAAATCAATTAAAACTAATCATTTACAGTGGCTATTTACAGCAGAACAGAGAGCATACAGCAGTGTTTACAGCAGCAAAACAGTGAGCATACAGCAGCAAAACAGTGAGCATACAGCAGCAAAACAGTGGGCATTTACAGCCGCAAAACAGTGAGCATACAGCAGCAAAACAGTGAGCATACAGCAGTGTTTACAGCAGCAAAACAGTGAGCATACAGCAGCAAAACAGTGAGCATACAGCAGCAAAACAGTGGGCATTTACAGCAGTGTTTACAGCAGCAAAACAGTGGACATATAGCAGTGTTTACAGCAGCAAAACAGTGGACATACAGCAGTGTTTACAGCAGCAAAACAGTGACGTTTTAAACAGAAACAGTGACGTTTTTAAAACAGAAACAGTGGCACTTTGAACTTCCAAAACAGTGGCATAAATCTTGGTTTTTGGACATTGAAACAGTGGCATATTATGGATTAAACAGTGGCATTTGATGCATAAAAACAGTGGCATTTTATGCATATAAACAGTGGCATATGATGACTAAAACAGTGGCATATTATGCATAAAAACAGTGGCATATGATGACTAAAACAGTGGCACATTATGCATAAAAACAGTGGCTTAAGGAGCACTAAAACAGTGACATACATGTGCAGAAACAGTGGCATGTAATGTGCAGAAACAGTGGCATGTAATGTGCAGAAACAGTGGCATCTAATGTGCAGAAACAGTGGCTTTTAAGTGCAGAAACAGTGGCTTTTAGGTGCAGAAACAGTGGCTTTTAGGTGCAGAAACAGTGGCATATAATGGTGATTTTGAGGGACCGAAACAGTGGCATTTCATCTTCAAAACAATAGCACATCAAACCGAAACAGTGGCACATTTCTTCTTTAAAACAGTGGCATCTCCATACAAGAAATAGTGGCATAAGCTTAAACATAACCATAAGATTTTTATGCATACAATTCATCATGAAATGACTCCATACTTATACTTTTATCATGCTCAACCAAGGATCCAAAGCAACACATATACAAGGAGACATTCCAACATTCATACATGGCTACACAAAGAAAGAGTTCAAAGTTCAAAGCCTACCTCTTGTAGCACACCCTTCAAAGTCAAGAACCACACACCACCTTCTAGCTTCACTACACAACAAGTCCTTGCTTCCTATGGTGATCTATGCGCAACAAGGATGAGGATGGACAAACTTGGGCAGCTTCAAAAGTGAGGGATCAAGACCGAACAGTGAGGTGAAGGTGAGGAGGAAAGCTTACTCTTTGCTTGGGACAAGGGCTACGGTTTTGAGAGGTGAGGGAAGGTAAGTGACCAATGTTTTTTCTTCTCCAAGAGGCTTGTTGGTTCAGCTAGAGAGTGAGGGAAAGAGGAGATGAGTTGGCTGCACAAAATGAATGGGGACAGCCCCCCTCTTGTGCGCATATTTATAGGGAAAGAGAGGAGAAGTTGCTATGATTATCCATCATGAAAATTTCTGATTGCTTGAGGGGATGGGGCTGCATACAAGGCTGAATCAAGCAAAGGGTTTGCTTCTAGCTTACTCTATTTACATGCAAGGATGGAGGAGTGATATGTTCAGATTTGGTGCTGTCCTAAGTCAGAAAATTTTCTGCATCATTGACCAAGGTATGCGCAAAAATGGAGTGGAAAGGAAGTGTCATGAGCACATGCAAGAGCTTTGCTAAGTCAACAAGTAAAACAACCATGTGGCAGCCCAAAAATCTGCACTTAGGCAGCCTTGGTGCGCAATGATGAGGGGGAAAGAGGTGCAGTTTTGTGACAGCCCAAATTCAGATTTTGGAGCTGCACAAATTGATGAAAATGCAGCAAAAAAATCCCTTATGATGCATGTGAAAACAAGGCAGGTTTTGACTCATGTTGGGCTGCAAAAGCTTGCCAAAAATCTGCACAAAACAGTGTCATGATGGAAGTGCAAGAGGGTTCTCCAAGTCAACAAGTTAGGCAGTTTGTGTCATAAAAAAAATCTGCATCAAGACCCCTCCCATGTGCGCCAAAATGGGGGATTATGCAGCCTAAAATCATGCTAAAATGCACATGTATCTTCCATGCAATGAGGTTTAAATCAAGTTATGCTTAAGCAAGGTGAGGTGGCGGTTTTAACAAGGGAAAATGGTAGATTTCAAGGTCCTAAATCACCCTTACTTGTGCGCAAAATTGAGTGGTAGAAGGGTTGCCATGTGAAGGTTTCTTGGTACACAAGACACCTTAGTTGGACAAGGCTTAGGGAGGATAAGAGTGGACACAACCTTGGGCTGAATAGCTTGATCCAAGAGCCATCCTTGGGCCATTGGCCACACACACAAAGGATCCAAACACACAAGTCCAAAAGCAACAAGTCCATACACACTCAAGCCCACATCCAAACACTAATGCCTTCTAACACACACTCACATTACTCATAAGATTAAATTCACATGTCTACATATGTATCTTCCTATGATTTAATTTAATTAATTACCTTAGTCTTATCCAAGGATAAAGGTCAACCAATTCACAAGCCATTACACATAAACCATACATCCGAGTTCTACACATGTACACATAGCATATAGTACTTAGGTATTTTACTAATTATGCGGGATGTTACAAAAAATGTTTTCCGTCGAAAATGAATGAATTAAATTAATGCAAAAGAAATTTATTTTGTGAAGTGTTTCAACGGAAAATGAATTCCGTCGAAGATTTTTGACGGAAAATGAATTCCGTCGAAAATGCATGAATAAAATAAATGCAAAAGAAATTGATTTTATGAAGTTTTTCGACGTAAAACGGATTCCTTCGAAAACGGATGAATAAAATAAATTCAAAAGAAATTGATTTTGTGAAGTTTTTCGACAGAAAACAAATTCCGCCGAAAACAGATGAATAAAGTAAATGCAAAAGAAATTGATTTTGTGCAGTTTTTTTATGGAAAATGGATTCCGAAGAAGATTTTTGACGGAAAATGGATTCCTTCGAAGATTTTTGACGGAAAATGAATTCCATCGAAAACGGATGAATAAAATAAATGCAAAAGAAATTGATTTTGTGAAGTTTTTCGACGGAAAATGGATTCCGTCGAAGATTTTTGACGGAAAATGAATTCCGTCGAAAATGGATGAATAAAATAATTACAAAAGAAATTGATTTTGTGAATTTTTTCGACGGAAAATAGATTTCGTCGAAGATTTTTGACGGAAAATGAATTCCGTCGAAAATGGATGAATAAAATAAATGCAAAAGAAATTGATTTTTTGAAGTTTTTCGACGAAAAACGGATTCCATCGAAGATTTTTGACGAAAAATGTATTCCGTCGAAAACGGATTAATAAAATAAATGCAAAAGAAATTGATTTTGTGAACATTTTTGACGGAAAATGAATTCCGTCGAAAATGGAAGAATAAAATAAATGCAAAATAAATTATTTTATGAAGTTTTTCGACGAAAAATGGGTTCCGTCGAAGATTTTTGACGAAAAAAGTATTCCGTCGAAAACGGATGACTAAAATAAATACAAAAGAAATTGATTTTCTGAAGTTTTTCGACGGAAAAAGAATTTCGTCGAAAACAGATTAATAAAATAAATAGAAAGGAAATTGATTTTGTAAGTTTTTCGACGGAAAATGGATTCCGTCGAAGATTTTTGACGGAAAATGAATTCCATCGAAAACGGAAGAATAAAATAAATGCAAAAGAAATTGATTTTGTGAAGTTTTTCGACGGAAAATGGATTCCGTCGAAGATTTTTGACGGAAAATGAATTCCGTCGAAAATGGATGAATAAAATAAATACAAAATAAGTTGATTTTGTGAAGTTTTTCGACAGGAAAAAAAACTTTCGTCGAAAACGGATATAATAAAATAAATGCAAAAGAAATTGATTTTTTGAAGTTTTTCGACGGAAAATGGATTCCGTAGAAGATTTTTGATGGAAAATGGATTCCGTCGAAGATTTTTGACGGAAAATGAATTCCGTCGAAAACGGATGAATAAAATAAATGCAAAAGAAATTGACTTTATTAAGTTTTTCGACGCAAAATGGATTCCGTCGAAGATTTTTGACGAAAAATGTTTTCCGACGAAAATGAATGAATTAAATTAATTCAAAAGAAATTTATTTTGTGAAGTGCTTCAACGCAAAATGGATTCCGTCGAAGATTTTTGATGGAAAATGAATTCCGTCGAAAATGCATGAATAAAATAAATGCAAAAGAAATTGATTTTATGAAGTTTTTCGACGTAAAACGGATTCCTTCGAAAACGGATGAATAAAATAAATTCAAAAGAAATTGATTTTGTGAAGTTTTTCGACAGAAAACATGTAACATCCCACATAATTAGTAAAATACATGAGTGTTATAATGATATAGATGCGTGTGTAGAATTCGGATTTTTGGTTTATGTGTGGTGGCTTGCGAATTGTTTGATCTTTATCCTTGGATGAGACTAAGGTAAGTATTTAAATTAAATAGGAGAGTACATATGTAGGCATGTGAACCTTCATTAAAATCCTATGAGTAATTTGATTGTGTGTTATAAGGCTTTAGTGTTTAAAGGGCTTGGGAAGTGGGCTAGTGTGTGTGGACTTGTCACCTTTAGACTTGTCTTATTGGATCCATTATATCCATTGGCCGATGGCCCAAGGAGGCTTTTGGATCTACCTTGTTCAGCCCAATGTTGTACCTACACTTATCTCCCCTAAGCCTTGTCCTACAAGGTTGTTTGTGTACCAAGGAACTTTCACATGGCAAGAATTATCTTTTTCCCACTCATTCATGCGCATAGGAAGATAGGAAAGACTTAGGAAAATCCTCCAAAGAGCCTTGCATGACCGCCACATCACTCCTTGCATGTGCACCATTTGACTTCAACTTCATTGCATGGAAGACACTTGTACTCTTTGGTTTCCTT
>JAVKPL010000888.1:0-15883 GCA_032173675.1 Gastrolobium villosum
CATTGTCACAACATTATTCTTAGATAGTATCTTCAACAACATCAAAGGAGTTGAAAAACACAATAGTAGAAATCCAACAGGAAAGCCTTTTAATGCTTCCAGCAGTTAAAGCAAATTCGAGCATTACAGAATCCAACAACAGTTTATCACATGTCACCTCTCCTATTGATTCCTTTTTTTGATGGAGTGTCTTCTCCAGAGTCTTCAAACATCAAGGTTGCTGAAATCCCATAACATGGGTTATATAAACCACCATCCTTTTGTTCTTCAAGACTTCAGTGCTGAAAAGCCTATGTCTGATATTGCAGATGCAGTGATTGAATGCATTGCAAAGAGGAAGTGTTGCCACAAAATGGAAAACTCCTTCAAGCTGTAATGGATGCTGGTCCATTGCTTCAGACACTGCTTCTTGCAGGACCACTTCCTACATGGCGAAATCCACCTCCTTTGCAAGAAATCAAAGACTTTGATACCACTGGCTCTGGGATTGAGCTGAATACTTTTCCAAATACATGGAATTCATTTCAGAAGAAACCAACACTTGCATCCTCACAGTCTTTCGATCCTTATATTCTCAACTTTGCTGCTATCACCTCTGCTTCAAATGCTAGTGTCAAGAACCACTCAGCATCAAGGAATCGAAAAAGGCATCGATATTTATGATCAAATTTCCTCCCCCCTTTGATTATGTTCCAGTTTGAGGTTTGAGTCCTTTCAGTCAATTCAAAAATTGCAACTCTCAGGATTAAAAAACACTACTTTTAGATAGGTGAAATCCTGAAGTCTAGTGAAGATGTTACTTGATCAACAGCTCTTTAGGAAATTTCCTTTTTTTTTTCTTCCCTTCTCTCTTTCTGTAAATGGCAATGGCATCCCTGGTTTATTGGCATCCCGCGTTTGATAAAGTATAAGAGTATGAGAGCTTCCTTCTCAGTTCCCATTCATATTTTTCTAAATAAAACTTAATTTTTTTATTTTTGGTACATTGCCGAATATCCCCATTAGAGGACCTCCGTATCGGCTCGTTTGGGCCCCCGTTGTGACAAGATTTTGGCTTCTGGTACCCTGAATAGGTCGAGCTGAGCTGCCGCTGAGCTACAGTTCGGGTTTAAAACTTAACTTTTAAATCAAGACAAAATTAGACTTCTGCATAACACTTACAAGCACAACCGTGTAAGAAATATAATAAAATCATTCTTAAACATTTACATAACATCTTAGTGTATATTTGAATTACAATTTACATAATAAACTAAACATATTTTATTTTGCAAACTTCATTTTGATCTAAAGTCACTAGCGCGAAATATTTTATATTATCACAATTATATAAAAAAAGAACTTAAAGAATATCCTCAAGAAAAAAATTAACAAGAATGACAAACTTAGAAGTTATATAAGACAACAAAAGAATATATAATGTCACAATTTTTGCTCCGTATTAAAATTTAGGGATATTTATGTAATTTTAAAAAATATAAATGTAGGTAATAGTTTTTGGGTTTTCATTTTATCCTTTAACATAACACAACAAAATTTCCTACACACACAACATTTTGTGGGGCCCACATATTTTAAAACAAAAAAAAAAGAAAAAAAATGGCACGCAAAACGAATCTCTATAACATTACACAATCACTTTTCCTACAACATAATAAACATAAAACCTATATATATATATATATATATATATATGTTATATATATATATATATATATATATATATATATGGAGGCCCATATCTTTATTTATTTTTTGTCCACACTCTTTTATCAATCGCTTTCTCTCACTTAAAATGACACAACTTTTATCCTTTAAAATCTGACATTTTTTCTCTCTTTTTTAATTATACTTTCATAAAACGTTCAGAAAAACCTCGTTACTGTGGAGAGGAAAAAAAGATTCTCTCATAAAAAAGGTCTTTTAAAAAATGAGGAAGCCGGGAGAACATAAAAAATAAAATAGAGCTTGTTTAAACTTTTAGTTTTTATTTCAATTACACCAACCACTCAATATTTATAATAAATTAAAGGGAAAAGATTATTTTGTTTTGAATAACTTACTCCTATATATTTTTTTAATTATTTACCTCTCTATTATATTTTCTATCCAAACATTTTTTTATACTGTTAGAAAATTAACTAATATACATATTGGTTGAATAAAAAAATAAAGTGAAGACAAAAAAAGATCAATCCATATATATATATATATATATATATATATATATATATATATATATATAAATATATATAAAAAAGATCAAATATATCTAAGTCAAAAAGAACAAAATAAATTAAGGAAAAAAGAAGAAGAAAAAATAACACCAAATATGATAGAAACTTATAACAATAAAAGAAAAGATTAAAAGTAAAAAAAAAATGAAAAGAACTTGATTAAAAAATAAAAATATATATTGAATATATATAGAAAAAAAAAGACAAAATATGTCTATATAAAAAGGAGATATACTGAGAAAACAATAGAATAAAAAAATAAAATATTCTGAAAATTCATAACACTGATTTCTTTTCTTTTTTCTTATATATGTTTTGTCCCTTCCTTTGAATTAATCCATGATTACAGTAACGTTTCTATTTTTCTGTTGAAATTTGAAATCGAATTAATTTATCTCTTTCTTCTTCTTATCTTCTTTTTCACCTTTAAGTGGAGAAAAGATTTATGTTCTCCTTATGTTATGCCCAACAACAGCCATACCTAATCTCATAACATAGGGCATCTGGATTTGTTTCTTCTTGACACAAATTTTCAATTTTTTATGTAAATGTCCATAACAATGGCGGCTGGGTTTGATGAATTGAGAAAAAAGCTTGCACCTTTTGTTGATGATGAAGCATCATTGAAGAGAGATAAAGGGGAGGAGAGAAAAAAGAGTAAGAGACAATGAGAGAGAGAAAGGAGTAAAGAATTTATTTTATATAATAAATCTCCATCGTTAGATGATATTGTAATCTAACGGTATTGAAAGAGGTAGGTAAAGGTAGATAAAATAAGAGTAGGCAGAATAACCTATCATACACACCTACTCATTTCCAATTCATGCTGCAAAAAATACCTCTCTTCCATTTCTTCCTCCTTTTATTCTTTTGGTTATAAAACACAAAATATCGGACAAAAATAGGTGCTAACACTTACATGCTTACATCCCTATGAATTTTTTTTTAATCCAAATTCATCCTTAACATTGTTATAAACTTAAAAAATATATCTATTTTATCCTTCATGCAAGAAAAAAAAATAAGTGATGACAAAAAAGGACCAAATATGTGAAAACTTATAACATTTACAGAAAATACTAAAAAAAAAAGAATAAAGATCGAATATGCCTAAATCAAAAAGAAAAAAAAAATTAAGGACTATAAAATAAAAGAAAAAATAAGATCAAATATGTTAAAAACTACAAAAATACTAAAACTATAAAAGAAGAAGATCTAAATAAAAAAAGAAATCAGACTGAAGACAAAAATAAAAGATATAGAAGAATAAATAAAATAAAATAAAATAAAAAAGAAGAAGATCTATATAAATTTCTTAATTATTTACCTCTCTATAATATTTTCTATCCAAACATTTTCTTAACACTGTTCGAAAATTAACTAATATACATATTTTACCCTTCTTTGAATAAAAAAAATAAAGTGAAGACAAAAAAAGACAAAAGTTGACAAAAAAAGGTAAAGTGTATGTCATTTTAAAGGATGTAAGGTTGTGTAATTTTAAGAGAGAGAAAGAGATAGATAAAAGAGGAAAGAGAGTTGACTAAAAAATAAAGGTGTGGGTCTCACCTCTTTGAGAGAGTGAAAGGATATAAGTTGTGTCATTTAAAAGGATAAACACTTTTCTTATAAAAAAATCAATAGAATCAATTGTATGGATTTTGATAATAAGATTAATTTAAAATAAATTAAAAATTTATATACACATTTACGCATACTCATATATATATATATATATATATATATATATATATATAGGATAGGATAGGATCAACTTACACCGGTGTAAGATTAATAAATCTTACACTAAATCTTAACCGTTGATTTCCGTGCATCTAATGGTTGAGATTTATTGGGAATTAAAAATTAATTAATGAGTTACACCTAATAAATCTTAACCGTTAGATGCAGAAAATCAATGGTTAAGATTTGGTGTAAGACTTCTAACTCTTACACTAGTGTGAAGACTGAGGACAAAAATATTTATTTTTAAGACTAAATAATCATGATATTTCAACATAAAAGAAGAATCACCAAACAAGTGAAAGTCAAGACTAATAAAATATAAATATATTTGAAAGTCAACTTTTAAAATGACAAGTATGTTACAATTCAAAATTGACATAGACAAATCATGCAAGGAGAACAACAATAATGCAACTGATCAGCACTGAAAATATCCACTAACCAACCAATTTACAAAAGGATTTTCCAATAATGCAACTGATCAGCACTGAAAATGACAAGTATGGATTTTCTAATATCCACTGTCTTTATATTATGCTATCACTGTCTTCATCTGATGCTATCACTGTCTTCATCTGATGCTATCACTGTCTTCATCTGATGCTTTCACTGTCTTCATCTGATGCTTTCATTGTCTTCATCTGATGCTTTCACTGTCTTCATCTGACGCTATCACTGTCTTCATCTGACGCTATCACTGTCTTCATCTGACGCTATCACTGTCTTCATCTGACGCTATCACTGTCTTCATATTATGCTTTCACTGTCTTCATATTATGCTATCACTGTCTTCATATTATGCTATCACTGTCTTCATCTTATGCTATCACTGTCTTCATATTATGCTATCACTGTCTTCATCTGATGCTTTCACTGTCTTCATATTATGCTATCACTGTCTTCATCTGATGCTATCACTGTCTTCATCTGATGCTATCACTGTCTTCATCTGATGCTTTCACTATCTTCATCTGATGCTTTCACTGTCTTCATCTGATCCTTTCACTGTCTTCATCTGATCCTATCACTGTCTTCATCTGACTGTCTTCATCTGATGGTATCACTGTCTTTATCTGATGCTTTCATTGTCTTCATCTGATGCTTTCACTGTCTTCATCTGATGCTATCACTGTCTTCATCTGATGCTATCACTGTTTTCATCTGATGCTTTCACTGTCTTCATCTGATGGTTTCACTGTCTTCATCTGATGTTATCCCAGTCTTCATCTGATGTTATCCCTCTCTTCATCTGACGCTATCCCTGTCTTCATCTGACGCTTTCACTATCTTCATCTGACGTTATCACTGTCTTCATCTGACCCTTTCACTGTCTTCATCTGACCCTTTCACTGTCTTCATCTGATGCTTTCACTGTCTTCATCTGATGTTTTCACTGCCTTCATATGATGCTTTCACTGTTCTATGCGCAAATTTCAAAGCAATTTGAAAGTTTGTTTTTCATTTTGAATGATTTAAATCTCTCCTCCTCTCCAAGTGTGCGCATAACACTTGTTCCTCACCTTAGGGTTTTTGAAAACCTAGCCAACTCTCCTCCATCTATGCACCATTCTGTAGGGTAGCTCACTACACCTTTCCAAACAGAATACCTAGCCTCCACCTTCACCACTTGTGCGCATAGCAAGCCTCACTGTGGTGTTCATCTGGTGGCTTTCAAGAAAGGGTTCTTGCATCATTGATGAACGGTGGTGTGGATCACCATTAGAGGGTTTGAACCCTTCAAGCCTGACATCTGATCTCCCTGACTGATCAGGCCAAAAACAAGGTAACATCATGCTGTCTTAAAGCATGAACCTATGTGTGCATGTATGTTCCGCAGTAAAATTTTTGTTTTACACCTTACATGCATCGGCCTTCAAAGGCCAGTTTACTTTCACTCACTGTCTTCATCTGATGCTTTCACTGTCTTGATCTGATGCTATCACTGCCTTCATCTGATGCTATCACTGTCTTCATCTGATGCTATCACTGTCTTCATCTGATGCTTTCACTGTCTTCATCTGATGCTTTCACTGTCTTCATCTTATGCTTTCACTGTCTTCATCTGATGCTTTCACTTTCTTCATCTGATGCTTTCACTTTCTTCATCTGATGCTATCACTGTCTTCATCTGACGCTATCACTGTCTTCATCTGACGCTATCACTGTCTTCATCTGACGCTATCACTGTCTTCATCTGACGCTTTCACTGTCTTCATATTATGCTATCACTGTCTTCATCTTATGCTATCACTGTCTTCATATTATGCTATCACTGTCTTCATCTTATGCTATCACTGTCTTCATATTATGCTATCACTGTCTTCATATTATGCTATCACTGTCTTCATCTGATGCTATCGCTGTC
Organism: Gastrolobium villosum; assembly: GCA_032173675.1. NCBI lineage: Eukaryota > Viridiplantae > Streptophyta > Magnoliopsida > Fabales > Fabaceae > Gastrolobium > Gastrolobium villosum. Next base: position 6,349 of record JAVKPL010000888.1, read on the forward strand.
TTCATCTGATGCTATCACTGTCTTCATCTGATGCTTTCACTGTCTTCATCTGATGCTTTCACTATCTTCATCTGATGCTTTCACTGTCTTCATCTGATGCTTTCACTGTCTTCTTTCACTATCTTCATCTGATGCTTTCACTATCTTCATCTGATGCTTTCACTGTCTTCATCTGATGCTATCACTGTCTTCATCTGATGCAATCACTGTCTTCATCTGACGCTATCACTGTCTTCATCTGACGCTATCACTGTCTTCATCTGACGCTATCACTGTCTTCATCTGACGCTATCACTGTCTTCATCTGACGCTATCACTGTCTTCATATTATGCTTTCACTGTCTTCATATTATGCTATCACTGTCTTCATATTATGCTATCACTGTCTTCATCTTATGCTATCACTGTCTTCATATTATGCTATCACTGTCTTCATCTGATGCTTTCACTGTCTTCATATTATGCTATCACTGTCTTCATCTGACGCTATCACTGTCTTCATCTGACGCTATCACTGTCTTCATCTGACGCTATCACTGTCTTCATATTATGCTATCACTGTCTGATGCTATCACTGTCTTCATATGATTCTATCACTGTCTTCATATGATTCTATCACTGTCTTCATCTGATGCTTTCACTGTCTTCATCTGATGCTTTCACTGTCTTCATCTGATGCTTTCACTGCCTTTATCTGATGCTTTCACTGCCTTCATCTGATGCTTTCACTGTCTTCATCTGACCCTATCACTGTCTTCATCACTGTCTTCATCTGATGCTATCACTGTCTTCATCTGATGCTTTCACTGTCTGATGCTATCACTGTCTTCATATCATGCTATCACTGTCTTCATCTCATGCTATCACTGTCTTCATCTGATTCTTTCACTGTCTTTATCTGATGCTTTCACTATCTTCATCTGATCCTTTCACTGTCTTCATATTATATCATTGTTTTCATCTGATGCTATCACTGTCTTCATATTATGCTATCACTGTCTTCATATTATGCTATCACTGTCTTCATCTGATGCTTTCACTGTCTTCATATTATGCTATCACTGTCTTCATCTGATGCTATCACTGTCTTCATCTGATGCTATCACTGTCTTCATCTGATTCTTTCACTGTCTTCATCTGACGCTATCACTGTCTTCATCTGATGCTTTCACTGTCTTCATCTGATGCTATCACTATCTTCATCTGACGCTTTCACTGTCTTCATATTATGCTATCACTGTCTTCATCTGATGCTATCGTTGTCTTCATCTGATGATATCGCTGTCTTCATCTGATGCTATCACTGTCTTCATCTTCTATACTGTCTTCATCTAATGCTATCACTGTCTTCATTTGATGCTATCACTGTCTTCATCTGATGCTATCACTGTCTTCTTGATCTTTTGTCTTCATCTGATGCTTTCACTGTCTTCATCTGATCCTTTCACTGTCTTCATCTGATCCTATCACTGTCTTCATCTGATGGTATCACTGTCTTCATATTATGCTATCACTGTCTTCATCTTATGCTATCACTGTCTTCATCTTATGCTATCACTGTCTTCATCTGATGCTTTCACTGTCTTCATATTATGCTATCACTGTCTTCATCTGATGCTATCACTGTCTTCATCTGATGCTATCACTGTCTTCATCTGATGGTATCACTGTCTATCACTGTCTTCATCTGATCCTATCACTGTCTTCATCTGATGGTATCACTGTCTTCATCTGATGGTATCACTGTCTTCATCTGATGCTTTCACTGTCTTCATCTGATGCTTTCACTGTCTTCATCTGAGGCTATCACTGTCTTCAGCTGACGCTATCACTGTCTTCATATTATGCTATCACTGTCTTCATCTGATGCTATCACTGTCTTCATCTGTCTTCACTGTCTTCATCTGATTATGCTATCACTGTCTTCATCTGACCCTATCACTGTCTTCATCTGATGCTATCACTGTCTTCATATTATGCTTTCACTGTCTTCATCTTATGCTATCACTGTCTTCATATTATGCTATCACTGTCTTCATCTGATGCTTTCACTGTCTTCATATTATGCTATCTCTGTCTTCATATTATGCTATCACTGTCTTCATCTGATGCTATCACTGTCTTCATCTGATGCTTTATCTGATGCTTCACTGTCTTCATCTGATGCTTTCACTGTCTTCATATTATGCTATCACTGTCTTCATCTGATGCTATCACTGTCTTCATCTGATGGTATCACTGTCTTCATCTGATGATGCTTTCACTGTCTTCATCTGACGCTCTTCACTGTCTATCACTGTCTTCATCTGATGCTATCACTGTCTTCATATTATGCTTTCACTGTCTTCATATTATGCTATCACTGTCTTCATATTATGCTATCACTGTCTTCATCTGATGCTTTCACTGTCTTCATATTATGCTATCACTGTCTTCATCTGACGCTATCACTGTCTTCATCTGACGCTATCACTGTCTTCATCTGATGCTATCACTTTCTTCATCTGATGCTATCAATGTCTTCATCTGATGCTTTCACTGTCTTCATCTGATGCTTCTGTCTGATGTGTCTTCATCTGATGCTATCACTGTCTTCATCTGATTCTATCACTCACTTCATCTGATGCTATCACTGTCTTCATCTGATGCTATCACTGTCTTCATCTGATGCTCTTCACTGTCTTCATATTATGCTATCACTGTCTTCATCTGATGCTATATCAGATGCTATCACTGTCTTCATCTGATGCTATCACTGTCTTCATCTGATGCTTTCACTGTCTTCATCTGATGCTTTCACTGTCTTCATCTGATGCTTTCACTGTCTTCATCTGATCCTTTCACTGTCTTCATCTGACGCTATCACTGTCTTCATCTGACGCTATCACTGTCTTCATCTGACGCTATCACTGTCTTCATCTGATGCTATCACTGTCTTCATCTGATGCTATCATTGTCTTCATCTGCTATCACTGTCTTCATCTGATGCTATCACTGTCATCTGATGCTATCTGATGCTATCACTGTCTTCATCTGATGCTTTCACTGTCTTCATCTGATTCTTTCACTGTCTTCATCTGATGCTTTCACTGTCTTCATCTGATGCTATCACTGTCTTCATCTGATGCTACTGTCTTCATCTGATCTTCATATTATGCTTTCACTGATCTTCACTGTCTTATCTGATGCTATCACTGTCTTCATCTGATGCTATCACTGTCTTCATCTGACGCTATCACTGTCTTCATACGCTATCACTGTCTTCATCTGACGCTATCACTGTCTTCAATTATGCTATCACTGCTTTCACTGTCTTCATCTTATGCTTCATATTATGCTATCACTGTCTTCATCTTATGCTATCACTGTCTTCATCTGATGCTATCACTGTCTTCATTATGCTATCACTGTCTTCATATTGATGCTATCACTGTCTTCATCTGATGCTATCACTGTCTTCATCTGATGCTTTCACTGCTATCACTGTCTTCATCTATCACTGTCTTCATCTGACGCTATCACTGTCTTCATCTGATGCTATCACTGTCTTCATCTGACGCTATCACTGTCTTCATCTGACGCTATCACTGTCTTCATCTGACGCTATCACTGTCTTCATCTGACGCTATCACTGTCTTCATATTATGCTATCACTGTCTTCATATTATGCTATCACTGTCTTCATCTGATGCTATCACTGTCTTCATCTGATGCTATCACTGTCTTCATCTGATGCTATCACTGTCTTCATCTGATGCTTTCACTGTCTTCATCTGACTGTCTTCATCTGATGCTATCACTGTCTTCATCTATGCTATCACTGTCTTCATCTGATGCTGTCTTCACTGTCTTCACTGTCTTCATCTGATGCTATCACTGTCTTCATCTGATGACTGCTATCACTGTCTTCATCTTCTTATTGTCTTCATCTGATGCTATCACTGTCTCTTCATCTGACGCTATCACTGTCTTCATCTGACGCTATCACTGTCTTCATGTTATGCTATCACCGTCTTCATATTATGCTATCACTGTCTTCATTTTATGCTATCATCGTCTTCATATTATGCTATCACTGTCTTCATATTATGCTATCACTGTCTTCATCTGACGCTATCACTGTCTTCATATTATGCTTTCACTGTCTTCATATTATGCTATCACTGTCTTCATATTATGGTATCACTGTCTTCATATAAGGCTATCACTGTCTTCATATTATGCTATCACTGTCTTCATATTATGCTATCACTGTCTTCATCTGATGCTTTCACTGTCTTCATCTGATGCTATCACTGTCTTCATCTGATGCTATCACTGTCTTCATCTGATGCTTTCACTGTCTTCATCTGATGCTATCACTGTCTTCATCTGATCCTATCACTGTCTTCATCTGATCCTATCACTGTCTTCATCTGACGCTATCACTGTCTTCATCTGACGCTATCACTGTCTTCATCTGACGCTATCACTGTCTTCATATTATGCTATCACTGTCTTCATATTATGCTTTCACTGTCTTCATATTATGCTATCACTGTCTTCATATTATGCTATCACTGTCTTCATCTTATGCTATCACTGTCTTATATTATGCTATCACTGTCTTCATCTGATGCTATCACTGTCTTCATCTGATGCTTTTACTATCTTCATCTGATGCTATCAATGTCTTCATCTGATGCTTTCACTGTCTTCATCTGATCCTTTCACTGTCTTCCTCTGATTCTTTCACTGTCTTCATCTGATGCTATCACTGTCTTCATCTGACGCTGTCACTGTCTTCATCTGACGTTGTCACTGTCTTCATCTGACGCTATCACTATCTTCATCTGACGCTATCACTGTCTTCATCTGATGCTATCACTGTCTTCATCTATCACTGTCTTCATCTGACGCTATCCCTGTCTTCATCTGACGCTATCACTGTCTTCATCTGATGCTATCACTGTCTTCATCTGATGCTATCACTGTCTTCATATTATGCTATCACTGTCTTCATATTATGCTATGCTATCACTGTCTTCATCTTATGCTATCACTGTCTTTCTTATGCTATCACTGTCTTCATATTATGCTTTCACTGTCTTCATATTATGCTTTCACTGTCTTCATCTGATGCTATCACTGTCTTCATCTGATCCTTTCACTGTCTGCATCTGATGCTATCACTACCTTCATCTGATGCTATCACTGTCTTCATCTGACGCTATCACTGTCTTCATCTGACGCTTTCACATTCTTCATCTGACGCTATCACATTCTTCATCTTATTATGACATATTATGCTATCACTGTCTTCTATCACTGATATGACGCTATCACTGTCTTCATATTATGCTTTCACTGTCTTCATATTATGCTATCACTGACTTCATATTATGCTATCACTGTCTTCATCTTATGCTATCACTGTCTTCATCTGATGCTATCACTGTCTTCATATTATGCTATCACTGTCTTCATCTGATGCTATCACTGTCTTCATCTGATGCTATCACTGTCTTCATCTGATGCTGTCTTCACTGTCTATCACTGTCTTCATCTGATGCTATCACTGTCTTCATATTATGCTATCACTGTCTTCATCTGACGCTATCACTGTCTTCATCTGACGCTATCACTGTCTTCATATTATGCTATCACTGTCTTCATATTATGCTTTCACTGTCTTCATATTATGCTATCACTGTCTTCATATTATGCTATCACTGTCTTCATATTATGCTATCACTGTCTTCATCTGATCCTTTCACTGTCTTCATCTGATGCTTTCACTGTCTTCATCTGATGCTTTCACTGTCTTCATCTGATCCTATCACTGTCTTCATCTGATGGTATCACTGTCTTCATCTGACGCTATCACTGTCTTCATCTGATGCTTTCACTGTCTTCTTCTGACTTTATCACTGTCTTCATCTGACGCTTTCACTGTCTTCATCTGATGCTTTCACTGTCTTCATCTGATGCTTTCACTGTCTTCATCTGATGCTTTCACTGTCTTCATCTGATGCTTTCACTGTCTTCATATTATGCTATCACTGTCTTCATCTGATGCTATCACTGTCTATCACTGTCTTATGCTATCACTGTCTTCATCTTATGCTATCTGACTTCATCTGATGTTATCACCGTCTTCATCTGACGCTATCACTGTCTTCACATGATGCTATCACTGTCTTCATCTGATGCTATCACCGTCTTCATCTGACGCTATCACTGTCTTCATCTGACGCTATCACTGTCTTCATCTGATGCTATCACTGTCTTCATCTGATGCTTTCACTGTCTTCATATTATGCTATCACTGTCTTCATATTAAGCTTTCACTGTCTTCATATTATGCTATCACTATCTTCATATTATGCTATCACTGTCTTCATCTTATGCTATCACTGTCTTCATCTTATGCTATCACTGTCTTCATCTGATGCTATCACTGTCTTCATCTGATGCTATGCTTTTATCACTGTCTTCATCTGATGCTATCACTGTCTTCATCTGATGCTTTCACTGTCTTCATCTGATGCTATCACTGTCTTCATCTGATGCTATCACTGTCTTCATCTGATGCTATCACTGTCTTCATCTGATGCTATCACTGTCTTCATCTGATGCTTGTCTTCATCTGATGCTATACTGATCTGATGCTATCACTGTCTTCATATTATGCTTTCACTGTCTTCATCTGATGCTGCTATCACTGTCTTCATCTGATGCTATCACTGTCTTCATCTTATGCTATCACTGTCTTCATCTGATGCTATCACTGTCTTCATCTGATGCTATCACTGTCTTCATCTGATGCTATCACTGTCTTCATCTGATGCTATCACTGTCTTCATCTGACGCTATCACTGTCTTCATATTATGCTATCACTGTCTTCATCTGATGCTATCACTGTCTTCATCTGATGCTATCACTGTCTTCATCTGATTCTTTCACTGTCTTCATCTGATGCTTTCATTGTCTTCATCTGATCTTCACTGTCTTCATATCACTGTCTTCATATTATGCTATCACTGCTGACGCTATCACGGTCTTCATCTGACGCTATCATTGTCTTCATCTGAAGTTATCACGGTCTTCATCTGATGCTTTCACTGTCTTCATCTGACGCTATCACTGTCTTCATCTGACGCTATCACTGTCTTCATCTGATTATGCTATCACTGTCTTCATCTGATGCTATCACTGTCTTCATCTGATGCTATCATTGTCTTCACTGATGTCTATCATCTGATGCTTTCACTGTCTTCACTGTCTTCATCTGATGCTTTCACTGTCTTCATCTGATGATTTCACTGTCTTCATCTGATGCTTTCACTGTCTTCATATGACGCTATCACTGTCTTCATCTGATGCTTACGTTGTCTTCATCTGATGCTATCACTGTCTTCATCTGATGCTATCACTGTCTTCATCTGATGCTTTCACTGTCTTCATCTGATGCTTTCACTGTCTTCATCTGATGCTTTCACTGTCTTCATCTGACGCTATCACTGTCTTCATCTGACGCTATCACTGTCTTCATCTGACGCTATCACTGTCTTCATCTGATGCTATCACTGTCTTCATCTGACGCTTATCACTGTGTTCATATTATGCTATGACTGTCTTCATATATTATGCTTCATATTATGCTATCACTGTCTTCATATTATGCTATCACTGTCTTCATATTATGCTATCACTGTCTTCATCTGATGCTATCACTGTCTTCATCTGATGCTATCACTGTCTTCATCTGATGCTATCACTGTCTTCATCTGATGCTTTCACTGTCTTCATCTGATGCTATCGTTGTCTTCACTGTCTTCTGACGCTATCACTGTCTTCATCTGACGCTATCACTGTCTTCATCTGACGCTATCACTGTCTTCATATTATGCTATCATTTTCTTCATCTTATGCTTTCACTGTCTTCATCTGATGCTATCACTGTCTCCAACTGATGCTATCACTGCCTTCATCTAATGCTATCACTGCCTTCATCTAATGCTATCACTGTCTTCATATTATGCTATCACTGTCTTCATCTGATGCTATCACTGTATTCATCTGATGCTTTCACTGTCTTCATCTGATGCTTTCACTGTCTTCATCTGATCCTTTCACTGTCTTCATCTGATCCTATCACTGTCTTCATCTGACGCTGTCACTGTCTTCATCTGACGTTGTCACTGTCTTCATCTGACGCTATCACTATCTTCATCTGACGCTATCACTGTCTTCATCTGATGCTATCACTGTCTTCATCTGATGCTTTCACTGTCTTCATCTGATGCTATCACTGTCTTCATCTGATGTTATCACTGTCTTCATCTGACGCTATCACTCTCTCAAATTATATCACTGTCTTCATCTGATGCTATCACTATTATGTTATCACTGTCTTCATTTTATGCTATCATCGTCTTCAGATTATGCTATCACTGTCTTCATCTTATGCTATCACATATGATCTTCTGTCTTCATCTGACGCTATCACTGTCTTCATCTGATGCTTTCACTGTCTTCATATTATGCTATCACTGTCTTCATATTATGTTATCACTGTCTTCATCTGACGCTATCACTGTCTTCATATTATATCACTGTTTTCATCTGATGCTATCACTGTCTTCATCTGACGCTATCACTGTCTTCATCTGACGCTATCACTGTCTTCATATTATGCTTTCACTGTCTTCATATTATGCTATCACTGTCTTCATATTATGCTATCACTGTCTTCATATTATGCTATCACTGTCTTCATATTATGCTATCATTGTCTTCATATTATGCTATCACTGTCTTCATCTGATGCTTTCGCTGTCTTCATCTGATGCTTTCCCTGTCTTCATCTGATGCATTCACTGTCTTCATCTGATGCTTTCACTGTCTTCATCTGATCCTTTCACTGTCATCATCTGACGCTATCACTGTCTTCATCTGACGCTATCACTGTCTTCATCTGACGTTATCACTGTCTTCATCTGATTCTATCACTGTCTTCATCTGATGCTTTCACTGTCTTCATCTGATGCTTTCACTGTCTTCATCTGATGCTTTCACTGTCTTCATCTGAGGCTATCACTGTCTTCATCTGATGCTATCACTGTCTTCATCTGACGCTATCACTGTCTTCATCTGACGCTATCACTGTCTTCATCTGACTATCACTGTCTTCATATTATGCTATCACTGTCTTCATCTGATGCTATCACTGTCTTCATCTGATGCTATCACTGTCTTCATCTGATGCTTTCACTGTCTTCATATTATGCTATCACTGTCTTCATATTATGCTATCACTGTCTTCATCTGATGCTATCACTGTCTTCATCTTATGCTATCACTGTCTTCATATTATGCTATCTGTCTTCATCTGACGCTATCATTATGCTATCACTGTCTTCATCTGATGCTATCACTGTCTTCATCTGATGCTATCACTGTCTTCATCTGATGCTATCACTGTCTTCATCTGATGCTATCACTGTCTTCATCTGATGCTTTCACTGTCTTCATCTGATGCTTTCACTGTGT